>JBAMIB010077640.1:0-14835 GCA_037177415.1 Kaempferia rotunda
CGATTTCTGCTACATATAAATTTGTGAGCAACTGGCTTGTTCCCTTGTTAACATAGTTTGATCACATTTCTGAGACATTGTGCTTTTTTGTAATTTTGTTATCGGCAATATTAGGACAAGAGATATATGAGGAAAGCATGCAGATTTTGTTCTACGTAACAAAATTTTCAAATTACTTGTGCCTAGTCTCTCATCAGTTTATAAGAGAGGCCCCCTTCTCTTCAGATTCAAACTTGTTTTTGACATCAGTTGAATGTTAGATTACCGCATCATCAGTTATTCTCAAAGCATAACCATCATAATAAATTATGTTGCAGGAAATTACCTGTCCTCTTTGTACTGGTATTTTGAAGATACAAATAGGATAGTTTTTTTTTTTAATTTATTATTTTTAGTCGAATGATACTCAACAACTAGCGAAATAAACAGAGAAAAATAAACAAAAGCACAGTTGAAGTTATACAACTAGCCATTGTTACCAAGTTGTATTTGGTTTAAGACAGCTACATGGCAGCTACTTCGGTACTTCCCTCGGCCAATCAAGGAGGGGTTTCCAAAGTTTGAATATTTTGCATATCTGAACCAGACAATGATGAGTATAATGACAATAATTCATTCTCAAATTCTGATCTAATTGAGGATGAATCTTGAAGACTATGTTTACTTGGAGGGACCAGTATTGTAGATGAAGGAAAACGTGGAGCCAAAAGAGGGTGAGAAAAAAAGGAAAGAGAAGGAATCAAAAGGTGGGCAAGGAGGGAATGAAAAATATTTTCTATACACTTCTTCTCAAATATCCCCTCCATCCCAAATTGTAATAGGTGGTGGTGATGGTCAACGTATGATGGCTGGATGATATTTGACTATTTGCGATGGTCAATGACTTGTAGCTGGCGATGTCTAATTATCACCAATGTTCAAGAAAACATCTCCTTCTGTTCATTTTTGTCCCTCTCCATTTGGACACATTCTCTATAAGTAAAATATTGGAAAAGAGTTGAGCACAATGTAAATTCAGATTTAAATGATCCAAGAAAATCACATGAGAGGAATACATACTAGGATGGCTAAAAGATTTCTATGTTCTGTTTTTCAAAATTTTCCCCTTCTTTTCTTAGCACGTTCTTATCTGCTGGAGTTAAATTGGACTGGCATCCAGTAGGATTCTCTTTAAAGAGCACTTTTTCCTCTCGTCATACCATTATTTTCTGACTTTTTTTGCTGTTTTATATGATTCAATCTAGAAGTGGATGCCCATAGTAAATTAGCTGAAGAAGAAAATGACAGATATTAAGTTACTAAAGTTATTAAATGTATGCTTGTCTGTCAGCTTACTCGCCTCTCTCTCTCTTTTTTTTAAAATTATTATTTATGGAACATCATGCATTAGGATTGATTTCTTTTAGTGTTTCATTTTTCCATTCGTGGGTCAAGTTAAATGTTTCTTTCATGTTTTGACCATCAAATATATTCCTCCATTTTATTAAGTTTTCAAGCATAATGTAGGCTAGATCAAATGATTGCCAGAGTTTGGGAACCAATGACTATCCTCCAGAACGATATCCAAAAGTATCCATTGGTATTACTGTCGAGAAGTGCCCAAAGTTGGGATCCGAAGGGGAAACCAAAGATGGTGTTGGATTGTCATCTTGGCATAGGAGACATGAATTGGATGAAAATGTTATAAAGAAAAATAGGGATCCTGAAATTTCTGAGAACACAACTAAAAGTAGAACACTGAATGCCAAAGATGAGAAAGCTTCTGTGAAATTTTCAACAAGATTGTTACCTCAAGGGACAGAGTCCAGGCAGACAGTTCATATTTTTACTGAGCAGACTCCAGTGATACATTCGTTAAAAAATATTCTTGAGAATGTAGATTTTGTTGCTCCTGAAGCAGATAAGGCAGGCAAGGCTGAAAAGAGATCAGAGTGGTTTTCCATGAAGTCCCAACATCAAATGCCAACTGCAATGAAAACTTTGTCTGGAAATCAAGCTTCAAAGAACAAGTCACAGGACAGGATGCAGGAGAAAACAGATTGTATTACTTCTGGAATTAGACTAGAGCAGGTTGCAAATGCTGAAATGCATGTGCTGCATAAAGGTGCTAATACGGGGTTGCCAGACGACAAAATGATTAAGCATAACAATGAAGGCTTGAAGGCGAAGCTTCAGGAGATACTAAACATGGCATCAGAGAGCAAGCAGAAAATAGAATTGCCGAATCCTGAAGACAAGAACGCCATCAACACTAATCAATCTGGTAAGTTTGCACAGAGCCATCAGATTATAGATTCTCCAGTTGTCAGAGATAGAAAAACATTCAACGGAAATCAAAGAAAAGTTAGACAGAGAAAATCTAATAGGAAC
Organism: Kaempferia rotunda; assembly: GCA_037177415.1. Classification (NCBI taxonomy): domain Eukaryota; kingdom Viridiplantae; phylum Streptophyta; class Magnoliopsida; order Zingiberales; family Zingiberaceae; genus Kaempferia; species Kaempferia rotunda. Next base: position 2,371 of record JBAMIB010077640.1, read on the forward strand.
AAAATGAAGTCAGATACTATTGAGAGTGATTCAGAAAGTCCAAATGAAATCATCAGAAGACCTCTTACACGCTCTCTGACTAAAAAGAAAGCTTCATCTAAAACATTTCAGAAATTGTGCCAGGGCAGTGTGTATGGAAAGATTCCTCTGTCATCAAGCTCTGAATCTAAACAGAAACTGGGAGAAAATAACATCTTTACCTTTGATGGAGTCGAAACAAAGCTAGTAAATTCAGCCCAGCACATTAACTATAATCCCAATGAATTTAAAGGGATGAAGAGTGAACTGAAAAAGAAGAGATTTGAGTTACCGAAAGTCCATTTTCCTGAAATGTTTTCTTCTGTCAAAATTTTAGAAATCAATGGAAGAGGACAAACAGTGCCATCCCCAGATGAAGCAATACATAGAAGACAAGAAACAAGGCCCTCTGCTAATCTACTGTTTCAGCATGATAATGACAAGCAAGAGACATCAGAGAAAGGTACCTACCAGCAATTACATGCAGAAGCAAATAAGAATTTGATTCCTGAGCTTGTAGCAAGCAGTGCAGGAACTCAACAACATTTTGGTAGCCCAGAAAAGAAGAGTTCAAGGGGACATAGTAAGAGTTGGGAACCAAATGTGTGCCTAGATAAGATGATTGAGCATGACAATGGAAAGCCACAAACATCAAAGAAAGATCCCAATCACCACTCACAATTAGAAGCAAATACACATTTGGTTACTCCATTTGTAACAAGCAGTGCAGAAACTCAAGATGGACATTCTTTTAGTCTGAAAAAGAAGAGCCTTTCATGTGAATCTGTCAAGAGCCAAACACCAAATTTATTTCTAGAGGAGCTGGTTGGGCATGACAAATACATGCCACAGAAATTAAACAAAGGTCCCAACTTCTACTTACAATCAGAAGTAGATAAGCATTTGGTCACTCCGCTTGCAAACAGTGCAGAAACTCAAGAAGATTCTGATTGTCTGAGAAGGACGAGATATTCATGTGAACAAGTTGAGACTCAAAAGCTGAATTGTTATCAAGCGAAGATGGTTGAGCATGAAAAAGAAAAGCCACAAACATCAAAGAAGGGTCTGAAATGCCACTTACAATCTGAAGCAGGTAGTTATTTGGTCACTCCACTCGTAACAAGCATTGCAAACATTCAAATACATTCTAATAGCCTAAAAAGGAAGAGGTATTCATGGGAACAAGTTGACAGCGAAGTGCCAAATAATGTGTACCTGGGAAAAAAAGTTAAACATCCATCAGTGCAGAAAACAATCCCATTAATTGATGTTCAGGATCTAAATATTGCCATGAATGCGAGGTCACCTTCACCAAGATGTAAACTACTGGATGAGGACCTTTACAGTCCAACAACTAAGAGAAGATTAAGAACATCTTCTAAGTCAAAATTTATGGAGAATCACAAACACAAAACTGATAATTTAGATTCAGACATGGAATCTGTTGTATCCTTTTTTGTTGTTGTCTTTCTTCTAAAATAGTCTAGGTTGCCTCTTCTTTGTCTCCTGATGTCATTTGCCTTAATTATGTTAAGGAACAGACAGAGGAGATTCTTGAATCAGAGAATATGGTACTTCTGAGTGAGGAAGAAGAAAATGAAATTAAGAAACAATCTTTTCTTTCCCCAGACAAATGCCAGCCAAGTGATTTTTTCTATAAAGGTGCTTAACTTTCATGTGATAGTCTTGTGCAAGTGAGCATAATTATCAATTTCTCTTGCTACCTTTTTCATATTAGATGTGAAATTATAACTTTGAAGTGAACACATTTTGCCTGTTTAGAATGATCAGCATGGTTTTATGGTTAATCATGAATAACTATTGGTTAGGGAGTAGTCTGAACCTAGCAGTTTCCCAGATTCCATGTGTTGGTTGAGTGGGGTATGGTTGTGTAAAATCCATGTTTGATAGTTGGGATTTTCCATGATCCAGATGCGTTCAATAATTGAATTCACCCATGTTTTTTGTATTATGCTTGTGATTTCTGTTTGTTTAATATTTCCCTTTATTTAGTTAATGAACTTGGATGATCCCTTGTTTATTGATTATAGTTTGTAGAATGCTGACCTTTGAAACAGTTATCTTAGTATCTAAGTTTGAACCATATGTCATTGGCTAACATCTGATCATTTCATGTTTATTTATCAATGATATGCTTGTGGATTAATTGTATGTGATTCAGTTTTTTCCCATTTGTTGCAATCTTCTTGTAATTTCCGTTTCAGTTCCTTGATTGCCTCAGACACAATTATACAACAGCTCTTGACACCTGATTCCTGTTTAATTGAATGCCACATATCGTGTACAACAGTTATATTGTTCTGTTCTTTTTCATTGATGTTAAATGGAATCATAGATATACTACGTAAAACGCTGTTATAGAAATAACTCTCCTTGTTAATCTTGGTGTTTTCTTCTACTCCATCCCATTTAATATCATTGGCCATTGTCCTGATTGCTGATGAGGATCTTGCCTATCATCACTATTTACTAAGTTATGATTGTCAACAGCATGTTATTGCAGTAGGCAGTGAGAAAGATGCAAAGGTTAAATGTTATCGCTTATGAGTAGGAACTGCATTGCTTCTAGAATTGGTCAATTACAACTATGAAAATGTCATCATTTTGGATGCATATGGCTTTAGTATTTAATGATTGGGGTTCCAGTTCCAAAAATACTAGATGCAGATACTGGTAAATTAAGTCAAGAAAATTACAGATGTTTTATTTTTTATTATGTGGTAGCATAATTATGAAGTACTCTTGCTGTACATTGAGTTTCTTTCTTCTGAAGTCATTTTTATATGATGATTTGTCAAATACAACATGGTAATGGTACTACGTGCATTGTTCATGACCATTTGTAGGTTATCACCTCTTGCAATCTCAGTTGTAGCATTACAGAGTTCCATCATTAAGTTTTATTATATTAAATATTAATGCTCATAAATGGCACTGCATCGAATATAGTGGATATACACACAGATAGTGGATACTTGGTCACCCACCTTCCCAAAAGAAAAGACTATATATTCTTTTGAAATACTTCCTACCTGATTTTACTTCCAGTTTCTCTTTTTGGATGTTGATGCTATAACTTTATTTCAGTATGAAAAATTAAGAAATGATCTTCTAGAAGACATGCCATGTTTAATGAGTTGAATTGACTTAATTTGTTTTGCTTCATTTTTAATAATCTTAATCTTAATCCTGGTCAATTATGGTGTTCAGGCAATACTGTCTTAGTTTTGTTAGTAAAGACTTCTAGCTTGAAAATGAAATTTTCTTATTTTCCCAACTAAAACCAAATTGGTTAAATGATTGGCTGAATTTTTTTAAGTTTGGTTATTCAGTTTCAGATGCTGCCCTTTAGTAATGGCAGTCCTAGTATGCTGTTGGATTTCGTCAAACGAAATGGTGCAGTGTGATGATGATTAATACTGAATTAACTTGGATGGAAAATTAGGATGGAGAGGGGATGGCGGAAGGAGGGTCCTAATGGTCACAAAATTATACATGGAGCTCTATCACTCATGTTTATTTTTCACTAAGTTTATCTCCGCCCCCAACCGATCCTTTCTTATCATACAATAAACCCACCCTAATGATAAGTAACAACATACCATCCCCATCATTTTCTACTTTAACTAAATGCTCATGTTTTGTCTCATCCATGTCCACGGTTGAGGTTAACTTTGTTTTACTCTAATACAGAAACTGAAGAACCTTCTGGAGCATATGAAGTCTTGGAGCAGTATCCAGAGGATAGCTTGGAAAGGTTCATCCATTTCATCACCAAATGCCTTTATTTTTGCTGGACGGCCCAGGTCTAAAATAACTGTTCTTTTTCCTGCTCATGTTTCCTACCAATCTACCTGCGTGTGACAGGGCTGTAATCCAACTGGCACTAGTTCTTCAAAGATTCAAAACCAAAATAAGGTCACAAATATGCAAAAAAAGCTCAGATATACTTTCAGATGTCAGGGAAAAAGTATGCGAGCAACTACAACATGCTGAATCTCAGATAGAAAAAGATATGTAAGTTATTCACATTTGCAACAAATGGGTAACCTTTTAATAAAAGTCTCTTCTATTATTTGCAGTGGGAAGTTCCTCAGTGCTGGCAAATTGAAAGAAAAATGCTTAGAGTCTAAATTCAGAGGTATAGATTTCACTGCGATCAATGAATTCACTTGGTGAATTATTAAATTGCTCAATAAAATTGCATGTGCATTCTCACTTTGTTAACCTGATCAGGCTACCATTTGAATCTAGACTTTGAGTAAATATAAGCTTGCAAGATGGCTCAGTTGTCAATTGCGTCCTTGCCAGTTGTACTTTTTCACTGACTCTTTAAATTATTTTAGCTTATTTCATTATTTTCTAAGTCACAGAACAACAAGAAAGATTGGAGTTCGTACACAACAAGTTCAAAGAGGAGGTAGGTGAGCACCTCCATGTCTGCAGAAACACTTTCGAGGAAATAGAAGCATACAAGATACAGCTGAAGGGAGGTTTTGATAAGCAACGTAAGTATTTAAAATTTTATGTAGTTAGCGCATGGGGTCAAATTTGAGAATTGTTAGGATAGGAGAATTAGACATTAATTAAACAAATAACCGACATATATGAGTGAGCATGACTAGTGCATCAGATGTAATGCCTATTATTATGTTTTCAATCATGTGATAGGAACACAGCTTAGAGATGCCCGACAACATTACTTGCATTAGCATTTCCCTTTGATTATTCTTTTCTTTTTCTACTCTTTCTTTCGCTCAGTCTGTTTAAATCTTTCTATCTTTTTTCTATTGGCATTCTCTGCTCTAACTTTCCCATAGTTTGTTGGGTCTTTCTTTCTTTTGCTATGTCCTCATTTTTTTTTTCAAGAGCTGATGCATTGTAATGGAACGCTGTAACTAAACTTTCTAGCTTAATACACTGAGAATGCCCATTTTGTTTTAAAAAAAAGTTAGATTATTTTTTTCTGAAGGTGTTGCTTGTGCTCATAATATTCATGTCACATTATTTTAAATTTACAAAAGGTAAAAATCATACAGTTTCATGAAGTTTGCCTTTCTTTTAGAGACCTGATGCAATTCTTTCACATGGATAATAATTCCTTTTCATAGTGGTTCTATTTGGTTTAATGTGCAGAGGCTTCACACAAACAACTTATTGTGCAAGTAGAAGAAGAAATAGAGTCTCAAATAACAAATGCAGAAATGAGAGTTGCTGCCCTTCATAATGTGAGTTCATCAACGATGGGTCAATCATATATAATATAATGGTCAAAATTTACAAATCGAAACCATGTTTTTTCAATTGCTGGATTAGATATATCTGTTAGCATATTCTTCTCCTACATGTTTGGCTTTTAACTTTGTTTTGTTACAGAATGCTAATAGAAGCTTGAACAGATTAAAACATGTACTGAGGGAGTGGATGTTAGAAAGAACAACTTGAAGCTTACTCTATCAGGGAAGGGGAAGATAGGAGAAACCATGGTGGCTTGCGAAGACTAACCCCTTTTTCATTTACTTGTTTTACTCTAGAATCTTTATGGCCTTTGTACTCGACTAACAGCTATATGGTTTATTGTTTCTAAAACATCTGAGCTAACAAGGCAGTGATAACAAATGGATATAGGATGTTTATACATATTAGATTTAGCAGTTTGGTTGGCTGATGGAATATTTATACAAAATCATCAACCTTTAACCCGTCATTCCTTCTAATTCGAGATGCTCAGTCGAATAATCCCTCGTCTTTACATGACTTTCCAACTACAAGTATGATATACCTCAGGTATGACTTAGTCAAATTTAGTATTACACTGTACATTTGTAATTTTTAGAATCCTCACAGGGAAAAAGTGTTGTCTAAAGAATATATATATATATATGCGTGCACACATACACAGATATATAGTTACACTTTAAGTTTTTTTTGGGGGCTTATTAACTTGCTTTCTTAAGAATTTCAATGAGTGGAATAGCAACAGTAGTGGCCCATCTTTCAAGAAGGCTAGGGTTTAAGCGTTCTTAGTAGTGTATTCCTTTCTCACATGAGAAATTGTCCTAGTACTGCACAAGTGAATTGAATAGTTTTTTATATCTCTTTTTTTTCTTTTTTGTTGTTTACAGGTTAGAAAGGAGATGGGGATAGAATTGCAACTCTATATCAGTTAGTTTCTCCATTTGGGAAGGTATTATATATTATGAAATTCATTAGTTAATAATATTTCATAATTACATGAATCCATCTTCAGCCGAACTTCACATCTTTTGTACTCTTAAGATGCAATTTAGGTGACTAACGCAACCCTCATCGTTATCAGTATGTTTTTGTTATTTGGTTACTTGATGTGGTCCTTTGTTGATGTGAGGATATGGAATCCCACATGATTTGGTGTTTGACTCAGATATTGATTCTTTTGATTATTTTTTTACTAACCTAATCAATGTCTTTGTTCACAGTTCATAAAACAACAATACTCCAGAGAAGAGATAGACGAAGTGCATTCTGAGTGGGCAGAATGCATCCAATACTATATTTATGACTAGATATGTAAAGTAATATAATGACTTATCTATTTAGAAAGTGTTTTCAACATTGATCTTAATATTTTGACTTATTGTTGTGTCAAGTTGAAAGGTGGTTTTGGCACATGGGCAGTACATCAATCACTTGGTCTCAACTATTTGAGGTCACCTTATTATGACATTTTATCTATAACAATAGCTTCCTTTTACATGCAAGAGCTTGGCCACCTGGGCATCGAGTCAAGTGTTTCCTTTTATTATATGCTAGCCGGGATAATCATCATCCAAACATGCACTGTGCTAGTTGAGGAATAAATTCAAAAGTTAGATTGGCAAAGATCAAGGACAATACATTAATCCTCATGGGCCTTAGTCCAAAACCACAATGCTATACTATTGTCTCATCCCACCCAGAAAATGTAATTTTAACTATTTCTTATAAATTTTTATTTTTATAAAGTAGTCTACTAAACTCACTTACCTCAATTCTTTTAATGTTCACAAACACAACTCAGAAACTGAAACTGTACCAAGCCTCATGAACAATTGATTAACAAGTCTCTTTTCTTGCTTATAAGCTCCTTTGTGGGCTTTGGTTAAGCATGCAATACAAAGGATAATTTGTGGTTGTCTATAATATCTTTCTAGCTAGCATCTCTTAGTCTAACTTAATTAGCTTTTGCTATAACTTTAACTGTTCTTTTTTTTATGCAGCAAAGGGAGAAATCATGGTATGCAAGCAAAGGAATTGGAGAAAGCAGTCTTGTTTGGGTCTGCAAGCTGAATTGGAGAAATCTAGTGTTTTGTGTTTATGGGATCTGCTAGCTGCTAAACATGTTTTGTGTTTAAGGAATTGGAGAAAGCAGTCTTATGGTTATATTTGAGATACTTGAAGCTTCTAAACTTATTTTTGTGGTGGTCTGCTTCTGTAAGTTTCGGATATATACATATCATGTTTGGGTCTGGATACTTGTAGCATGTGTACTTAGATAATTATTTTTTGGTTGGGACATGATGTATATTTATATTGAACTGAATGTATATATATGTTTTGGTTGTGTCTTGTGGTTGTGTACTATATTATGTTAAATATTTTCTTATAAAAAAATGGCTTTGAAATATTGTGTAAAAAAATATTATCAGGTTTTTATTTATTGATAATGCATGTTTTAATTAAGATAGACAACAATTTTTAAGAGTTGTGAAAAGTATTTAAAGACAACAGTTTTCTTGAAGAAAAGACAACGTTGTTTATTTGGTGTTGAAAACATCTAATGCGTGCAAAATATTTTGTTCAAAATTTTCAATTACAATGGTTTTTAGCCATTGCAAAGTTATGGTATTTGGTATTAAAAGACAACGATTTTAAACCATTACAAGTTTGTTGTATATTGTGCTCAAAGACAACGATTTTAAACCGTTGTCGTTTAGCCACCCCTTTTACAACACCGTCCGTTACAACGGTTTTGAAAGATCTTCGGCAACGGATAAAATCTGTTGTCGTTTAACATTTTTATTGCAGTGCTCCTTGGCTGATACCCCCTTTTTGGTTGCTAGCACAACCTCAGATGGTTCTTTTTCTCCAAGTTCGTGAGTTCGTGAGATAGACAGAATGTGTTTGTGTGAATACAATAGAGGTATGAGCACTTGATTGTGCTGAGATCCATCAAGGACAAAGGTGTTGTCGGGAGTTCGTGTTCACGTAACAAAGGTAAATGGCACCGGAGCTCGGTGAGGATGCGAAGCAGTGGGTAGTGGCTCGTATAGGCCGCAAGAGGGGGCTGGCTGCCGCTCCTGCTGTGGATGCATCTCGCTCCACTAATCAGAGGAGTTGTGCTGGAGGTGTTCGACCCTTGGGGTCGTCGAGATCATTGCCCGATGATCGACGGTTGGTGACCCACTCACAAGGGCAGGCATGAACAAAGGTGAAGAGGGCAGTGGCGACTGGAAGATCTGTGGCTCTTGCAAAGGTCGGTAGCTAGATCGAGTGGCGCTGACACCATCAAGTGGCAGGGCGATAGGCAAAGTGGTGAGGCTAATGGTAGAAGAGGGAATCGATTAGAAGGGGATCGAGGGATGGAGGAGGAGGAATCAGGAGAAAAAAAGAGGGGAAATGAAAACTTAATAATTTTTATAACCTCAACTTAGGAAACCCTAAGTTAATTCCTCAATCAACTTTCACTTAAATGGATAATCCAAACATGTTTTCGCTAAGTCTAATATATTCATCATTTTAAACATGTCATACGGACTCCATTTAAATCCTAAAAAATTTCTAAAAATTCCTAGAAAATTGTATAAAGTTATTTCTTAAAAATCCTTATTATTTAATTGTCATATCTCACATTCTCTCCCACAAATAAAAATTTGATCCCCAAATTTACTACTCAAGTGTGGTAAGCCAACAATGGCATGTTTAGTCAGCCAAATACTGAAAGACACAACACACACCTTAAGTAAATAGATTAGGGTACCGAGATTAGATCCTTTCTTCAAGCTCCCAAGTTGCATCCTCAACATACTAACACGGATCGATGGTAACCACAACCAATAAGATACTACTAAAATTCATAACGCATGCTCTCAGCAAAATCTCTAACATTTGTTCACTAGTAAAGGGTTTATAATATGATCACTAAATGTAAATCACTAAATCTCTAAATATAACACACGTGATACTCCCATATCACTATCAACGATAAATACTCAATAATATACCATTAAGTCAAATATCCATCAATAGATCATCAAAGTATAACATATCACAAAATCTTATTCCATAATATCCACCAATTCTAAATTATCCTCGACAGCCAATATCATCGATAACAAATATCTCTAACAACCATGGGATAATAATTTCTAAACTTTCAGTGCTAAAATAAGAGAAATCCCATCATCCTTAATTCCAACGGATTCTCAAAAGAGTTGACTCGGAGATCGAAATATGCTACTCTCGCTCCACAATCGATTGTGACATGATACATGACCAACCAATCCATGACTAAGATGATGTCAAATTTTACCATTTCCAACACTTGCAGATCCACCCTATGTGTCTAACTATATGTGTCTAACTATCGAAGTCCAAAGGACATCCTTTAACTTCTTGACTGATACTTTGTACCTCTCCAGATGGTATAGATACTATTAACCCATGTGTTATGAGTATAAAAACTCTATCAGTCTTAACCAAAAATAATCTCTGACAAATGTCAACAAAGGATTGACTATTCCTATCGATTGATTATTCCTATCTAAATATAGACTTCAATATCTTGGATAAATGATCATATGATTAAGGTCTTGAGCTACTTGATAGAGATAATGTTAGTTGAGTTGACTAACCATTTCCTTGTAATCCATCACAATACAATTGCTCTACTTAAGGTCCAGGAACCTCTAGTGACAAGCAATAGAACAGGAGGTAGAGAAATACTATCTCTCGAAATCCCTCAAGGTAATCACCAAGTGATCCTTTGTTTCCCAAAAGTCATCTTCTGCATTTCCACCAAGTGACGACTAGATCTCATAAGTGTTAAGCAACTAGCTCTACACTTCTAATATCGACGTAAGTCATCTATCCGAATGTACCTTCTAGGTTATCTAACTAGGTACATGCAGTTCATGATCAAAATCCTCATAGAATAAGATACATCGATCCTTCATAGACTAGAATGGTATGCAACTACTATAGCTTTTTCTATGTCAATACAAATCATGTACCCAAATATGCCTTCTAGGTATCAGTTGGTGTCACAGAAGATTCTACATTCTTTGCATCAAGCTCGAGTCTCCAAAATGTCAACTGGTCATGTCCATGGTCGTCCCCGATTAGAACCACAAATAAGGATGACTCACTAAGTGTCACAATGCTAACACCAAGTCAATGGATACCTAACAAACAAGTACAAAATAGTTATACAATCTAACATAATCTAACAAGGTAATGAACCAAAACAAGTAATATAACAACTAGAGCATACCTTATTTTCCTATAGCTTGAAGATGTTCTGCTACTGTTAAGTCCCAAAACTTGAAAAAGTCACATCGAGAAAACAAACCACAAAAATTGAAATACCAAAAATAGGCATCGTAAATCTGTGGCTCTGATACCAATAAATTGTCACGCCCCGGAAGAATCCTTATCCGATAAAAATTAGACAACATCTCCTCTCTTATGACAACATATGAAACCTGCATATATAACCAACAAGTATAATAGCCTCAGCCAACATGGTTGGAAGCAAAATAATAAGCAACATCCCACATGACTAGAAAAAAATACAACGAAAGATAATATAAATATAACACTCAACCCACACGGTTGGAATAAACATAACCATACAATGCATACCGACATGACTTACACATTATAGCCATATAACTGAAATAAAGTAGCAACAAGGCGAAAAACCACAAACACGTCAAATTATTACATACTAAGTATTATTACATACTAAGTCAGAAAAATGACATACAAATAAAGCAACAAACAAAAGCATAAACAAAACATAACAATCTTAGTGTGACATGGGACTAATAGCTATAATCCTCCAAGCGAATCCTCATTCATATATCTGCTACCTGGGAAAAATAAAACATTCATAGGGGTGGTGAGTTTGGGTGACTCAGCCGGTAATAGACAAGGATAGTGCATAGTCAAATAGTACATACAATCTAAAATAACGAACAAAGGTATGTAACCTCAAAAGTAAACACTACCATTGATGGTCAGATAAGTTTTAATATTAAATATTAATTTTTTGATAGAAAATTTGTAAAAAATTCAATAATGGTCAGAAAGTTTAATTTTTTTTATCCTAATAGAAATTTTATTGACCTATCACTATTAAAATTTTGAAAACAATTCTAACAAAATATTTAAACAAAATTAATTTTGCAATTAAAGCATTTATAATAAAAAAGGAATTTAAATTAAACATATTTTTGGAACCCAATATAGGTTTCTATCTACTGGATTGATAAGAAATTTTCTAGGAATATATTTTCATGATAGTTTTCTTATTTGGCCCTTATGAAATCTAAAATACCAATTTAGTCCCTGAGAATTTTTAAATGTTTGAACATGTGAGTATGCATTATCTTTTTCTAATTTTTCTTTTAATTTAATGTTTTCAACTTTCAACTTTATCAAAATTTTCTAATAAGCATAATTTAGTCAAAATTATTTTCATTTCTAAATTATCCTTTTTCAAATCGTCATTTTTTTATTTTAACTTGCTTGCAATTCTAGAAAGCATCTTTACAAATTTAAACAGCTTATCAAGATGTAGAGAATGTATCTCACTAACCATGTCGATCTCGTTGCTCACTTCATGTGAAGTGCAGGGTGAGTGAGGTGCTGTAGATTCGGTTTGTGCGGGTGAAGATGTAGAGTGTAGTCAAAAGGGATAGGTAGGGAGGGATGGCTTAGGTGTCAGGTTTTGATCATTGTAGTTGATGTTTTATAGTTATGAGTTTTGTTCTTTGGGACAACTTCAGTTACTAGATCAATTGAAATTATGTTTTTATTTTTTCTTGTGGTGTGTTCCAGCGATGAGTGACGTGGAGGGCCGACACTAAGGAACCAATCGAAAGCACAGAGGTCGACGTCGATGACAGAGAGGAACTGGGATGCCTGCAAGATTAACACAAACGTTAAAGGGAACCCATCGGAAGAATTTCGTCGGAAACCCCTTCAACGCTCAAGTCAGAACCACCAAGAGGAAAGAGTTACAAGAAGAAGAACTTGAATCCCCTTACCTAGGGTTTAACCCTCCTTTATATAGAAGCGGCGGGTGCACTTTTTCTATGATTAGGGATGACTTGGTCAACATCGTATCCATATTTAAGACCCTGTCATTAAAGGAACAGAATCTCCAAATATTTTAGGAATTAT
>JBAMIB010077740.1:0-26776 GCA_037177415.1 Kaempferia rotunda
ACACAAAGGATATTAGTCTTAAGACTGTCAAGGTTAGAATCATCATGCTAAGTCTAACCAATTTTAATGAGGATCAAGAGAAGCAATATCCTCAAAAAGTAACAAAAACATCATAACATAAATGAGTTAGTAAGAAGAAACTATAAATACATCTAAAAGAATACATCACAGTTTAGTGCTAGCCTGACTGAGATGTTTATAATGTCAACATCCCCCAGAAAGTTGTCTCAATCTTTATGAAGACGACCAAAATAACCTAAAAGAGGTACTTCTGTCCCCTTAGATTCAATGTTCAAAAAGAGTGATGCAAGCCTATATTAAAACAAAACTATATCCACGTGAGCATGAGAAAAGCAATACTAGAGCATACCAAGAAACAATCAGCAACAATCAGTGTAGAAGCTACATTATGTTCGAATTCAAGTTTGAGAAGGTAAAGTCTATTGAAATTTTAGCTATACTTGTCCATTGAAAACATGATCAGAGCTTCAAACCTACTTGGTCATATGTCTTTCTTAAAATCTCAGCTTCCCTGGCTATTTGAATGTCAGAAGGCCAAAAAATCTGATGGATCACAATGCAGAGAAAGCGAGGAAGCAATGCCAAAATCATTGTAAGAAGAATAGTGAGCCAGTAAGTCCTTGAACTCGCTAAGTGATATATTGTCCTGAAATAGTTGATACAACAAGTTATAAATAAATACTGAGTCAGTTCAATTTGAAAGAGTAAGAAAGAAATACAAACCAATAATTTGGGAAAATTGGAATGGAATCTATTATCAGCATGCACATATAGGTAATCACTATAGAACCCCATGTAGCAAGATGTGTAATCAATACCCATCGTCTGATGTCCATAGCCAGGTGAACATTCACAAGGATAACAACAGAGATAGTCCACAAACTGCCCATACTCCATATGTCAATTGAACTGTTTCGGTATGTGAAGAGTGGTACATAAAAAAGAACAAGACTTTGCCATAAGGTATCGAACATTGTGATCCAGAAGAGGTGTAGATTATAGCTCTCTTGTCTATATCCTGCTCCATAAAGTTTTGGATAATCAAGGATAGTTTTGTGGCTCAAGTCTTTGTCCATAATACCAACCATAACTGTAGGGACAGATGTATAGATGACAGAATAAAATACGCTACTCCAATCAGTCACAGCAGATACACTTGAAAATGCAGCACATAAGACATACCTGTAACAAAAGTATGTCAGGAAGTGTACTGAAAGCACATAATTTTGGGAAATTAATGTTGATGGCTAAATGAGTTTTTACCATAAATGTGGGAAAAGGAAGGAACTGCACAATATTAGAAAATGATAGGCTAAAGTACCACAGTTGACATCATTGAACAAAAAACATGTTGATGATATATATAAAGAGAAGCAATGCTACCACTCTTGAATGAACAATTTGAGACAAGAATTCCCAAAAAAAAAATAACAAATGTGGCATGTGTTTTTCCATATACTCACCATGTTCACGAGTTTATCCACCAATGCAAAAAAAAACAAAAAAAAACATAAAATTTGGGATATTGTATGATTCTTAAGTAATTGAATGTGATAATCTATCGTCGGGCATTTAGATCTTATCAAATAAAATAAGGATTTAGTTAACTAAAGAAAATACAAGAAAATTGGAATCTGAAACAACCAGGTTGAGTGTGCATCAGACTCTGACATAAAAGTATGCCTCCGAATTGTCCTCACTGTTAGCACTGAAGAGAAAATTAGTCATCGAGCTTGTCAATTAAGGTCCTTTTTTCAAAAAAAAGAAAAACATATATTATCAAATAAATTTGAAATGATGAACCTCGACCAAAATGAATAAGCATCGTAAATACACAGTCAGAAGAATGAGTTATTAAATCAAGTTAATGAGCTTTTAAATTTTTATCTAAGCCTTGCTGACAATTAAAGTTGACCATTAGACTTTGTCCAGGACCACTCATTCGACCTCAAGCAACAGCCTTAGCCATACATTTGACAGGGCTGGAATGATCATGCAGCAATTAGTTCTGATATAAGTCATGGAGAATTGGAGATGTGGGAAATAGAAATTAAGATTCAGAGGGATAACACATAATTAGAAAACTGTGATACATATGACCTTTCACTAGCTAAGTACCTACTATATCTAAAGTCATAGGGTGGAATAAATTGAGATGCAAGAAACAAATTTCAGCATACTTTGCATAATTTACTAAAGAATTTATATGACACATGCTTTCAGACAATGATGTCTTTATGTTCATGCTGGGAATTGATTTTTCAATCAAATACTCTCCTATAAAATATATATTATCCTTGGTTCAGGTTAAGATGGATGCATAATCTAGGCAAACAACATCTTTAGTGAATATACCAGTATCGAAACCCAGGAAGAAAAATCCTGTGCACATTGGTATGAGAATATTTTAAAATAATTTCAAACAAATAATCAGAGAGTAAATAATATTGAAGTTGGGTTCCAACTGTATATTATTTTAAGTCATTACCAACATATAAAATATTATTTCTTTGTTCACAAACAAATCGAATTAACATAAATTATAAACAGATTCATTCTGAGTTTTGACTTGATCAAAATAATAATAATAATAATAATAATAAATACTATTATTATTCTAAGATGATAAGCATCAAAACGGAAATAACATTAACTGTTTTATTTTAAGAAATTGTGTCATTGGCAAGCAGTGTAACACAAATGCAAATAAACTGCAGCACCACATCATTTGCAGAATGAACCCTTAAGAATTCCTATGTCATAAGCAAGTTGCAAAATTGATTGACGGCTAATTTAAATAAAGGTAGAAAAAGAAAAGGCTAATATGTTCCATAGTGAATATCTTACCACAATTATAATTATTAAAACAAACCACCCGGACTGATTTCACTATAAGGAAAGAAGGCAATGGGTTTAAAATCAAAATACCATATCTCGATCTAGAAAAAAAAATAATCCTATTCATCATTGGTAGAAAAACAAATGAGGAAAAAATCCTTAACATGGGAGACAAACTCACCAAAATAAGGACAGAAACTTAATAAATGCATAGGAGAAACAGACATGTTCTAAATATACAAAAGTGACAACATAGGTCAGATATATGAAACTAGTAAGAGGACTAAATCTAATTTTATATTTGCTGGACTGAACCACAAGCTATGAACAGCGATTGTCTATTTGAAATTCAAGAGAAGTATGAATGGTAAATTTGGCAGGTTTTGCAAATAACACTCAAATATCTCTTCTTCAATCATCATAAAATTGTCAGGGAAATAAATCATTCAAAAACTAGATAGTAAATAGCTATGGGTATGCATTCCATCATGCTTGGAGAATTGAAAACTTTTCATTTCATAACGCATTGTCAAATGCTAGATTGAGATCATGGTTAAACTGCACTGGCATCAGCGAACACAGGCTAAGGACATAAAAATCTGAAAGACATAAAAATCTGAAAGACTATGGTAGTGCATGGATTAAAATGTTGAGTTATGCCGTGCTGAACAACACAGACAAGAGATTTATCCGTTTGCACCCACACATCAGAGAAACAAGGCACACATCAAACCATGTTCTCCAACTCTTCCCCGGAATTGGATCTTCTCCAATGTCTTCTCCACCACCCTTCAGCCTTCTCCTTTGTCTTCTGAAATCACCATTACTGTTGCTTGATCATTCATTGCTCCCCAATCCTTTTGAAAAAACTAAAAAGGTCAGCAAACATGCTGATTCATTCCATGTGTTGTCGCCAATTGACAAACAGAATAGTTCCAAGCTGGGGATGAAACTGATACCAGTATTGAGACTTTAAATTTGGGGGTAGTAGACACTTCACTCTTTTCCCAAAAGAACCAAAAAAGTAAAATCTGTTTTGATGGTTGGACTTGGTAGGCACAGAATATCATACCACCTCATAACTCTAAAATGAAAATCATATGACCCCAGACACTAAGATGGCAATCAACCAACTTTCAAGTTTAGTAAAACTATATAGTCAAAGAACATAACTCATTAAAATTACTATATAGCCTACTCACATAACTCATTAAAATTAAACCATAATGCTAACAAACTTTGACAGGGTATCAGTGCCATACTTACCAAAACAGCATTAAGACAAATACAGCATTGCGATAGAAGTTATAAAGAACTAAATAGCCAATGCGCTGATAATTCCAGTGACCATGTACAAGGAGCAATCTTTTCAGAAAACGAAACTGCCCCATAGCAAAATCTGAAGCCATGACTGCCTGACGGCCTTCCTGGCCACAGATCCCAATACCAACATCAGCCATCTGGATCATTGAAACATCATTTGCCCCTGCAAAGTAGTGTTAGCAAAAGATTTACAAATCTTGAAAAAAAAAGGATGTTATACAATAGCATTCTGCTTTCTTTCAAGCATTAGAACACAAATCAAATTGAACTAAAACCATGATGGCTATACAAGAAATGAAGGAAAATCAGTGTTGTGGAAATTGAGTGTGAACAATTACAACTAGCTTTGCAACATCCATATGAATTATTTTCAAGTTAAATACTATTCCATAGCTCGGCAAAAAATATTTTCTGGATGACGGTTTCTTCTGCATGCAAGTTTTCTTATTCCCCGTTCCGGTAAAAAGCACATGGCCATAAGGGAGAAAACATAGGTTTGGAAAATACAAGGTTATCATACACTCGGATCACCCAATAAATAGAATCATAACTTTCTCTCGTGTTGAAATTTGTAGATCAGCCATGCTATCTTGTGTTAGAGCTGTTATATCCTCGAACCTTACAGATTGTAACTCCTAGCTTGTGATTCAAAAGTGTTTGCCCCTCCACTTCAAGATCTCTAACATCCCTAATGCCAACCCAAATAGGGGCTATCTTTTTTGCAACAACAGCACAGATTATGTGGTTCTTTCCTTCTCTGGTAGCATCCTATGTGCCAGCTTGAATGTGAGCATTCTTTGCAACTATAGCACAAATCATGTGATTCTTTCCTCCTTCGGCGCACGATTCCCTTCCTTCCCAAGCCCATGATCTCAAGTAGTTATCATGGTTAAGCAGCCCTCTTCATTTAGCTCTCATAAGATCCATCTATACCTCATCAGAAAAGCTAGCTTCCCTGCTTCTTCCTCCAGATACTTCTTATTTTCTTGTGCTTCACCTCCATGCCAAGCAACAACCCACAGAGGCAGTAGCATCTAGTGCGCAGATTTTCACATGTACACTGGCAGCAGCCTCAATTGCTGAGCTATAATGAACCATGTCCTTTCTGTGAGAGATGTTTGATATTATCTCTTTTATTCCCTCTTGGACTTGTTAGGGGTTGAGTCGGTCTTTGCATATATGCAACCAAATGATTAGAATAAGTGTGTATGGCATTGCATAGCGCCTTCTATTCGATTTTGTGCAAGCTTGTGACATGGAGAAAACGCTCCTTTTGTGGGTAAGATATTTAGTCATAAGGCCTCTTCTTGTTTCTCTTACCTTGACATTTTCTCTAGTTTTGCCTTTGCACTTACTGGACTACAATCATTTAGGATTCTGAAAAAAGCATCGCATCAGCAAACTTCATATTGAGATGGTATCTTCATCCCTTTATTGTCGGGTACTCCATTGTTATTGTGACACTTTCCTCCACGATAACCTAGGACACAATTTATGTAATATTTGTTTGAAGCCCTTAACCTCTTAACTTGCTTATTTCATTGACAATTCAGTTTGTGTCTTTATATGAAATTAAACAAAAATTCTTTTACATATTTTAGGAATGATTTGAGGGTGAGATGGATGGTGTAACCTTAAGGGAAGTGATGAGTAAGGAGTTTTTAGCAGAGCTTTGAAGAGTTTTTTCATGGTGCTTTCTAGTGTTCCAATTACTGTCACCCTCAAATGAATGTGGTACTCTCAAAATGTCTCTAATATAGAGCTAGTAGCCCATACATTAGAAAAAGATTGTTCCACCTTATAGTATTGAATATTTTCTTGCCATCAACACATGCTAATGGCTGAAACTCCTTTTCTATTTGTCTTTTGCTAGGGTACAAACTTTCTTTAGGTCACAATGACAGAAAACTCCAATCAAAGAAAATAATCCTTGATCTTTTATTCTTAAATTGCTGAAGTTGAATCAAATTTTATTGGATTCTTTAATAATCTTCCCTTGTTCATCGTATAATGATAGAAAACTTGAATTACTGGATCAATTGTAATTTTTATAATCCTCACCCATAAAATGTGTAAGCATCTACTGTCATTGCAATTATTGGTGGTAGATTTTTGGAGTGTATATATTTTTCCGCTATGTTTCCTATATAATTGGTTGACGAAGAAAAGACCATTAGGATCAGAAAACAATGACAAAAACTTCAAGGGCGGTGCTAATAATATAATGACCAGTTTGAACCTCAAGTTGGCTTGTTAACAGATAAGCAAGCATTTTTCCAACAAGACACATAATCAGTCGCTGGTGAATATGTATTTTTCTACTATCTGTATTGCAACAATCGTACCAGCATTTGAGCATAATGAAAAACTCACAGGGATATGATGATCTAATATGACTATAATATGGAGATCTAACATGGTTGCTACTGGAATATGTTGATTTATGTTACCCTTTTTATTATCCTTACATATGCTGCATTTCCTTCTTGGCTTTTCCAAGATGATGTACCTTTTGTTTTAGGTAAGTAACATGCATTATTTGGCCTTTTTGCTAATTTTCTAATGATCAACACACAGCAAAGAGCAAAGGGAAAGGGTTATATTGGAGTCGACATGTTTATTGTGTTGGTCCCCAAGTTGGTTGTGATGTGATCAACCAAGTTAGATTAGATCCTATAGTTTTCTAACCTTGTTGTCTAAGTGTGTAAGAATTTATGAACACACGAAGTCGAGCGAAAGACGTGACAGACGAGAAAAATGGCGCAGAAGGACGAGAAATTATGGAAGAGTACACCAGCGGATGAAAAGGACGTGCGCGGCGGTCTGAGGGACGAGAAGCCGAGGAGGAAGCGCACTCAAAAAAGGAGGGAATCTGAGTTCGGGTGAGCCCTATTCCGGATTTCCGACATCACCCAAGCAACCGGAAGCAATCGGAGGCAATCGGGATCAACCCGGCAGAAAGTCACCACGGAGTTGACTTTCGAGCTTCCGGGCGCCCAGACCGTCCAGGCGCCCGGACCAGCCAGGTGCCTGGGTGGTCTGCGGCTAGTAGTCGTTGCCTGGAAATGCCAAGTCAGCACATTCCAAGCGCCTGAAAGTCAATAAAGTTTTATCACATTGTCGTTGTGGCCTGGTGACGTGGCATCCAGCTGGGGGCACCCGGACCAGGCCTGAGCGCCCAGAACTTCAACGGTAGATTTATACCAAAGTTATAAATAGAGCTTTGATCCTCCTTATTTCAAGTACTAAATACATTGTAATCATCGGTACTTCGAGCTTCAAGTTTTACGAGCACTAATTTTGTGTACAAGGCTTCTCCGCCTCCGACGAAAGAGTTTTGGACGAATCGAGCTAATCTTCCTTGGAGTAGCAATCCTTTGATTGCGATCCAAGTAAACTCTTCTGCTTCTCGTACTATTTCTCTTTTTGCATTACTTTATTTTTATAATTATGTTTGGTTAAGTTATATTTGTTCGAGAAAAGGTTTTACTTTTGTATTGCAAGCATATCAACCTCCTCTTGCCGGCCGCAAAGGTTCCACATATTGATGGTTTTATTATGCTTTTGCACTCATGTTAAGTTTTGCTTTCATAGGATTCCATCTTTTGAGTCAATATTATTCTAAAAACATAATTACTTTTCTCCTTAAAGTTTGTATAATCACCTCTTTGTTAAGCCTTTTTTAGGCAAAGTCAAGTGTTGGAGCTACAATGAGTGGTGGACAACGTGATCAAGGTTCGCTATGACACATGAACCCACTACTCATTGTTGTGATGATGGTGTCAGTCTAAACTATTTGGGAGAACAACTGTTTCTCAATACATTAGTGTGACCCTGGGTGCAACCGTGCCCCGAGTTGTCTAGTGTGACCTTCAATTTTGATGTTTGCATAAAGGATTTAAGCATTGCCTTGTGTGATAGATATGCGTGTTTAAGTGTGTAGAGACTTGCTGGATCATACATGGAGGTTGAAGAGTTCATGATTCAACAACGTCGAGATTATGCTAATGATGACTAGGCGCATCTAAATCTACACACTCAATAGCTTGGAAATCTGTAGAGATTGAAGAAAGTTGCATGAAGCGACCGAGGAACTACAAGACAAAAGCATTAAGGTAGTGTTAGAGCAGATTTGGAACATGACTGGGCGCAGCCAAGTTGGTAACTCAGTGGCTCGAACTCCATAGAGATCAAAGAAGGATGTGAAGCATCCAAGGGACTGCAAAATGAGGAGCATCGACGATAACATTGATGAAGACGAACTACGTAGGTGAAGTGTAAATGGTGGCACGTGAAGGAGCCAAGAGCTTGAGCGCATATTCGAGGGGTGAGCAACCAAACATGAGACGGCCTAGGAACGAAATCAAGATGTGAGAGTTGAGTAACCTATATACATAGGGCAAGGGTAAAAATAAACTTAGGTGCAAGACTCAATCATTAGGAATATTAGAGCCGAATTCTAGTTACTGGAACTAAATTGTGCTAAGGAGCTGTGAAAGCTCAGTCAACTAGGTAATTGACTAGTGTTGAGGAGCCAACAAATATAATATTTGTGTTTGTAGCTCAATTAACTAGGCATTCAACTATATTAATTAACTGATCAGTCAATGATCAAACAAGATAAGGCAAGGTTAACAATGATAAAACAAGAGAAAATTTATCTAAATACAGATGACGATATAATAGGGGATATAGTCCAATAGCGTAGAAAGATCTATATAGCCGACTTCACCTAGTGGGATAAGCCTTGATTGTTATTATTGTTGTCAGGATAAGTCAATTGATGCTAAGAAGGGAGGAAGAAGTTAGCTGTACATAATAGTCTGATGTCTCAACAATTACTGCTCATCAATAAACTGACAGGTGTTTCCAATTGACTAATCGATGATAGATCAATTTAACCCAAGTGAAAATGAAGGTTTGAAGGTTATATAAATGGGACTCGATGAAGGCTTGAAAATTGGTAAAAGAGAATTGATTAAACACTATTAGATAGCTCTTGTATCCCTTGGCTTTCCTCTTCGTAATTCTTGTATCCCCTCTTGTAGTTGATTGAGAAGGAAAAATGTAATGGCCTTCTCGAAGTTATCCACCAATGGATCATATGTCATAGAGTATAAGCCTTAGGAGTTGTCAAACAATGTGTTAGCAATTGTGGTAAGCTTGCATTTGTGTTTATATTTATTCCGATGCACTAATTGTTTATGATCTTGCTAAGAATTAGCAAGAGAAATTTACTATTAGAATCACATTTGGAGGTATGATCGCTGTTCATCTACTCTCTAGCATTCAACCGTCTCAACCTTAAATGTCCTAACAAGCACCAATTGTTACAAAAAATAAAATCAGAGTCGAGTCAGTGATTCATATTCCTGCAGTTGTGGACCATCAGTCAGTCGAATCACTCATTCCTATTCTTGTAGTTGTGGCACTGCCACTCATGAACACCATTTGGGAAGACTGATTTCTAAAGTTCATGTATTTCCAATTAAATGTAGGGTATTTATAAGCACTCTAACCCATCGAAGGCCTAAAATTCACTCAACAGTAAAAAAAATGTTTTTAAGTTCTCTGAGTATTGAAAGATGAAAAGGACAACTTTGCCACTAACTATTTCAACATTTTTGTTAGAGCCTTGTGGAAGATGATGTGGACCATGATGAAAGTGATCCAAATGTCCATATCCTAGGTGGCATTTCAGGACTCTTTTTAGGGAAAATATTAAATGAGAACATTTATCAATACACAACAGGAGTTCATTCACATCAATTCAAAAATGTTGGCTAAATATATCATAGACTTCTTCAAAGAACTGATGGCAACATAGCATAACAAGTAAGCTCCTTTGTTTAATACCTAGATTTAATTATTCAGGATTCTTTATTATCTGCTTAAGTTATTGCCTATCAGCAAATTATAACTGTGGCCATGGAAATTAAAGCCGCTATGACCCACATTATTTGGGGAAAGCAAAGGTAAAATGACTTCATCCCAGCAACATAACAGAGCCTCAAACCAGTGGACACTGAACTACTATCCAGATAACCAGTGTCGTTTCATCACAAGAAAAAAATGGAAGTGTTTGATCTCTCAGGAATCATTTCAAACTCCACCACAGACTTGGGCTTCCATTTCCTCAGCATTACAGAAGTGCCATGGTATAAAATTATGGAGACTTTAGGAGCATGTCTCACAAGTGCACCCAGAAACAAATTATCTACATCCATCGTAAGCAATCAAGATATGAGCAGGAAGACCAGCATTCATCGTAACTTGAATGGATGTAAGAGCATCTATGGATTTCATAATTGGATCCAAAATCCAATGGGCTGGCACAACTCCACATTTGGGTCTTCGGGACTGATTGACCAAGTCAGTTCATGTCTTAGTAATACAAAGGATCAACCCATTGTGTCATCTTTTTACCTTTAAACAGATGGCTAGTCGCCGCTAAGACCTTAGAGGACCTATCGAGAGGATGTGTTCGGGACTGTTGTTGAAGTTGATGGCAAAAAACACTTGCACTAAGAAATTTTCCAACAACAATTATGCACAATATTCTAAAACAACAAAGAAGATTTGGCTAGCAATGATTTAACAGAATAAAATTCATTTAATATAAATGAGAATATAGTAGGGGATCAAGCCTAATGACGTAAAAGAATCCCTATACCCGAACTCACTTAGTTGAATTAAGGCTTTGTTATTGTTGTTATAACAATTATCAGCCATCAATTCAAATGGCCTCACTTGAAGGGCCTTATAACAGATGATACAAGTGATTAAAGGAAGAGATGGACAATCTAACCTAAATAAAAAAGAAGGAAAGATACAAGTGAGTTTCCAAGAGCTTTTCTATGGTGTTTTTGACAGTATCATTTGCTGGAAATTTCAGGACAATAGGCATTATGGTCATCTACAGAATTAATTCCCTCAAAAAGTCTCTAATAGAGAGGTACCAAACCATACATTAGAAAAAGATTGGTTCACTAATAAAATTCAAAATTTTCCTTGAAGTCAAAGCATGGTAAAAGGCTAAACCCCTTTTCTATATGTCTTTGGTTAAAATGTTGAGGAGACATAGGGTAGAAACTTGGTTAGTTCACCAGTCAAATAGCACAATCTAAGAGTGATAGTTGACCTTTTATTCATAAATTGCTTGAGTTGAATTACATTTTATTGAATTCTTCATCAACCCGCCCTTGTTCATGCATTTTATGATAGTAAATTTGGATTGCTTGATAAATTGATATTTCTGTAATGCTCATATAAAATGAGTATGTGTATAGTTATGGATGGCTGCTTTATGCTATAAATACAGAGAGAGAGAGAGAGAGAGAGAGAGAGAGAGAATTGATGGATGAGATTTGAAATGACTCATTGGTAGTGAAAATAGGATTATAAAACCAATCCACTTGATCACTGTGCATTTTTGGACTTCTAGTGCTGACAAACAGGATGGAATTTGGGCATACGCAGAGTATTACATTATATAGTAAGGCACAAATGGAGATATGACTGTGGTTGCTATTGGGATATGTTCATTCGTGTTACCCTTTTTGTTATCCTTGCAAACTAATGCATTTCCCACTCGGCGTTTTTAAGATGGTGTCCCTTTACTTTTGTCTTAGATATTCTTTTAGTAAAGTGCTAGGATACATCGCTAGGTAATGTAAACAAGAAAATGAATAACTTTTGAATTTTGAATTCTGATTTTGAGTTATTTGGTAATTGCTCAATTTTAGTTTGCAATTTTCTATTTTGTAAAACTATCTTTTAAATTGGTAGTAATTTAATGGAATTATTAGTTTTCCCAATTAAAGATATTTCTTTCCTAATTTGGATGGCATAGTCAATAAAAGTTGTTGTCTTTATGTCATAATCATCAGCTTTCGATTAATAAAATTTCTCTTCAATTAAGGTCATCTTCTCTGTGTGAGATTGTTATGTTGTGCTTGATCAATTTCATCCCAATTTTCTATGGTTTGTGATTTAGTTCTCAATCAACTAGGTGTTAGAGTACTCGTGTACTAGATGAAAGACAACAAAAGCATAAACAGTTTAGTGTATTTGGATTTCCTTAAAGATCAAAAGTGTCAGTCATTTTCCATGCTTAGTGTATTATAGTGTTATAAGTTTGGCTTCATTCCCTAATTAATGCATTTTCAAATGCAGAACAACAAGGTCTCTATTTAAAAAAAAAATTAAAATTAGATGCGCAC
The DNA here is from genome assembly GCA_037177415.1 of Kaempferia rotunda. Lineage (NCBI taxonomy): Eukaryota > Viridiplantae > Streptophyta > Magnoliopsida > Zingiberales > Zingiberaceae > Kaempferia > Kaempferia rotunda. The sequence goes on from JBAMIB010077740.1 coordinate 12,405, forward strand.
ATAGTCCACCAATAGTTTTCATCAAAGAGTATGCATCTTTAAATGCACAGCATCTTTGCCTCAGGATGACTACAAATGCATACGTTATTAACTTACCATCACCAATAGCAAGAGTCATGTCACTAGTCCTGCTTTTAATCAGATCTACTATTCCAGCTTTCTGCAGAGGGGCGACTCGACAGCAAAGAACAACTCTACAGGAAGTTGCCAAATCAAAAAGCTGAGACAGTAAAAGGGATATTGCATTAGAACTCCTTTGGTATAGTCAGCATATGCAATATTAGAGCCAGTGATGTCAAATATTTTATTTGAAACAAAAATAATAATAAATAATCTACATCGTTAGTGCTGTTCAGTTCAGGTAGATTCAGGTTTGAATAGCATAAATATAAGTTAGCTTCTGTGATTTTATTGAATGCAAAGAAGTTTTGACAAATCAAACTGAAATAAACCAAAACATTTCAGTTCCCTTTAGTTTTGTTTGAAGAAAACAACAACACAGCAGCTCAGTTTGGTTTAAATAGATCGGACACCTCTACATCAGATATAGAAAATATATAAGCAAATCAAGAATAGCACCTCCGTCTCAAGATCTTTCTCCAATATGTAGACTAGACTATTTCCATCTATAATCAGTGCCAATGGAATATCATCAGAAACAGCATACTTTTCGCCTGAAAGTCTCAACTCATTATCTGTAAATCCAGAATATCTGAGATCCTGTTTTCCAGTTTCAGTTATTAAAATACCATGAGCTCTTTTCTCATCTTTGCAATCAACAATATCATAATCAAATTTCTTCTTCGACTTCAGTGTTCCATCTCTACTTTGCTCTGATTTTATTCCATATTTAGCTTTTGCATTTGCTAAGAGGAATCTGCATTCATCTTCTGATGAACCATTGATGATAATTTGGTGCATATCAAGAGTCAAAAGTTTGCATGAGAGGCCTATTGAGATTGCAGTTTCCTGTTTATCCCCAGTAAGAACCCAGACTTTTATTCCAGCTTGCCGAAGAGATTCTATGGTTTCTGGTACACCATCTTGCAGTTTGTCCTCAATAGCAGTAGCCCCAAGAAGAATTAGATTTTTCTCAATTAGAGAAGCTGCTTGGCGTAGCTTTGTCGATCTCTCTGTTAGTGAAGTGCTAGCCTCTTCATATCTTGCTTGCCATTCAGAAAATTCAGCATCATTTAAATCCCTAGCAGCAATTACCAGAGTTCTCAAACCATGTGATGAATAATCAACTAAATGATTTTCTGTTGGTTGTTTTACTTTGGTATTCTTACGATCTTCTACGTCTAAAATACCAAGCATTGAACTGTCAGCGCCCTTCACAAGAACTTTTACACTGCTGTTGGGAAATCTAATTACCACAGACATTCTTTTCCGGACACTATCAAATTCATGCAGACCGAGAACATCCAACCTGGCAAGGGAAAAAAATTTGAACAATAGATTGAACAGAAATATCAGTGCCATGCATTTAATTCTAATACACAATACCTAACACAGAGAAGTAACAGGGTGACAATCAAACTCCAAGCTTCCCAATGATACATAACTTGCTGTATGTAAGGATCAAATTAAATTAGTATATACCTGGTCTTCTTCCCATTGATATTAACAACCACATGGCCAGTGGTTCGCTCAAGAAGAGTGTATCCATAAGCAGAAGCAGCAATAACCAAAGCTTGCTCATCAGGTGATTCACCCTGATAATCAATTGCTCCTGTCTCTACCACCTTGTTGCCAGAATTAGGAGATGAATATTTTTTTTCCATAGGGATTACTGTGTTACAGGCTGATAAGGTAAGAAAAAAATCATGAGCAGCAATCCTTTCCTCTCCTTCTATGCCTCTCTGAAGTAGTGCAAGTAGTTCAGAGTCCACATTGATTTCTGATTGTTGCATTGGTTCTTCTAACTCTCCTGCATTGGAATACATAAGATAGCCACAATATTAATAGACCACTCAGTTCTCACAAGCTAACATGCATGAGACTGGTCCTACAAGTATCTAAATGAATAATACATAGAAATTTTTATTTTTCATGTCTAAAATCAACTTGAATATTCAAAACTTATTATCATAGATCACTAACTGACCACTCACCACAAACAATGTAGAAACTATCATGATCCGTGACATTTTCAATACAGCAACACTAGAGAAGAATTTTCTTTTCTTATATGAAATGTTCAATACAAAATCAGACCAATTAATCACATTATCAGATGTCTTTAAACAAAAAGAATATATCAAAATCATATATTAGGGAAGCAAAAGATTCTGCTACTATTAAAAACAGGCCTAACCCCAAAATTTCAAAGGAATTCTAAATCCATGAGTTGATGATTAACCAAGTACATTTCTGTTAAATTCACTTGTATAAAGATCAGCAAGCCCAAGTAAAAGACTCATGTTCTAATAGTATTCAAAATAAACCTTAACCTAATAATTCAAGGGAATTCTAAAACAATGAGCTGATGATTGCCCAAGTAAACTTCTGTCAAATTCAATTGTATAAAGATTAAAGAGCATGGCAAGCAATGAGTGGCAATAAAAAAAACATGTTGAAATGATACCTTATCTGATTCAACAGATTGATACAGATTCAAATAAGTATATTTGAGGTCTGGTTTAAAAGTTAATTTGGAGCTAGGACATTTAAAGTTATCACAGTTATTGTTGATCAAGAGACCTGTCATAATTATAGATGGAGAAATAACAGTAACCAAGAGAGTGACGCTATAATTTCCCTAACTGCTAGTCAAGATCAAGCAGATCTGCCTCGCACAAGCAGATCATGATTGATTTTGCCTTACATAGGCACAAAGCTATGACCTCTCCTTGAAGTATGGCAACACCAGCAATCACAACGCCATCACTGTAACAAAGTTCTACCAGCAACCCGATGTCACAATTACAAGTATACCTAATCAATTTTTGTATTTGTTTTACCTTGCCCAGTTACAATTGATTGGTCCCCTCAGTTTTTTGGCAATCTCATTAAACCTTGGCTGATTTCAAGCAATTCTTGTTGATTTGTACCATTTCATTTAATGTTCTATAGACCTTAAACTTCAAGTGCATTTCATGCAGATGTCATATTGTCCAACTTATCTCAATCCACAGAATCAATCTGGAAAAGGATCAGTTGATTTTGATAACGATGATTATTAATAGGGATACTTCTGCATCGGCATAGAAAGATGGATCAGGTCAAACAGGCAGTTTATGCAATACTTCGTCAAATCAATCAATCATTAAGATAGAAAAGTTATACCAATCAGTAACAAAGTAAAGAAGTAGATCAGCTAGTAAGACAGACCACATAATCATACCTTCGGAAATTGTTTCAAATGTTGTAACACTGTTTTGGTGTGAGTTTCCATAATCCTTTCCACACACGCTCGCTCTTCTGAATTCCATTTTATTCAGAGTCAAAGTACCAGTCTTGTCTGAGAATATGTATCGTATTTGTCCCAGATCTTCATTTATATTTAAGGATCTGCACTGGAACCTTGTATTTGAAGCAATATCATACATGTGTCTATCCTCGATCATGAAATATGACTGCCCCAACCGAACTAGTTCCATCGTGATGTACAAGGATATCGGTATCATGATTTGGAACACAATAACAGAGCTCAAAAATGAGAAAAAAACCTCCATAGCAATACCATAATATTTATATTCTTTGCCATGATTGGGACCATTTGTGAAATACTTTCTCCTGTAATAAGGTAGGGTATCAAGCTGGTGAAGGTGTCGTGCAAGCCAAAGTCCCATGCCAGTTGCTACAACTGCACACATGACAAAAAGAAAAACTGAAAGCCAAAGTGTCTCCCTGTTCATGTAGCTTTCCAGTCGGCTCCTCTTTGAAGGTGATGCTGTGCTATTCATCATTGCTTTTGTTTCCTGGCCAGCATATACCACAACTCCAATGATCCACTCTATATTTTTTAGCTGGCAACCACGCAAAACAATGTTGGACTGACCAAGGGGTATTCTCTTCCCACTGAACTCCATATTTGCTGTAAATTCATAAATATTACGATTAGGATGCTCACATCGGATTAGGCCTGTGAAAGTTCCTTCAACGACCATAGAAATAGTTTCTTGCCGAGCATATCTTGTCTTTAGATTTGATTCACCATCTAAATTCATAGTCTGGATATAAGCTATTCCATTGGGATCACTAGTTCCCAACAAAACCATGTCACAAGGTATGGACTCATCAGCATTTATTTTTACCACCTCTCCAACACATATCTTCTTCCATTTTTTCGAGACAAAATTACCACATTGAAGAACTAAAGCTTCTCGATTGTTTTCTTTCCTATCCGATCTATGTCTCCGCCAATCTTCATAACCATCTTTTATAGCAGTCACAAACAGCACAAACAACAAAGGGAAAAGAGAAACGGTTCTCCCAAATACAGCTAGTGGAGGAAGTTGATTTAGCCCAGCAATAACAAGGAAATAAATATAAGCTAGTCTGTGGAACTGGATGAACAAATTCTTTGGCAGGAAAGTGACTACAGTATATTTGCTAGTCCGTATCTCATTTCCCGTGAACTCATATTTGTTATTTGTCCTCCTTGGGTCATTGATATATACCAACCTGGAGTTATCTTCATCCGGAAACGGTTGATCTAGACATATGCTTTTTTGGGTGATGTGGTGAGATTTTTCTGTGTTCTCTTGTTTGGTACAAGATGAAATTTCTAGGGATGGCGTAAAGGTTTGAAGCTCCATCAGACCCCCAGAAACCAATTGCTTTCTGGCTTGATGAGGGCATTCCAGCACTTCCTGCTGAACAAACTGAGATTCTGGCCACACAAGCAGGTCCTTGTTCAGGTTGAAATTATCATCATTTATTTATTTTTGATAAAAACTACTGTCTTCGAATGATCTGGCTTCTATTTCATCAACTGGGTTCAAAGAATGTTGCTTGCGATCCTCAAAATTGGAGTCACTAAAGATTTAGATGTGCAAAGGAAGCTACAAGAACTGAAGGTTGGCGATGGTAGCACTTGTCTTGCACAATCTGCACCATGAGAAGGCGAAAACAACAAGAGTTGGGATGATGTCATGTACACCCATCCAACCCATGAATTTGAAGACACAAGTTGGATAGCCAAATGCTTCTACCAAGTACCCAACACTTGCTCAGAGAAAACCCTGCTCTTCACACACAATGGTCATGTCCACTTATGCCACAATAGAATTTTGGCTACGTTATCCAACACGTAGTGGTATTTCTCTTCACACACAATGAAACGATCACTCATTAATCGCTTGCTAATCAGAAGGAAGCACCTGGTCACAAATCAAGAAGAAATCGAGTTTAAACCAAATAAGTAATTCATCCAAATGGAGCTGACGTCAAAAGGTATTTAAAAAAGGGGCAACCACCAATGAAATAAAGAAATCAGATCATCACCAGCGCTGAATATTAATGCTTCCTGCATCTCATGCCTCGATCAAAAATACAAATTTCAAGTAAATAATCCACTGCCGTTAACAATACTTATCACGAAATCAGCCTCATCCCTCACTGAACACAGATCGAGGAAGAGAATCTTTAGATCGCAAGAAATACGCAAACTTAAAGGCCTTTTCGTCTTGAAACATTGTTTGTGAAACCGAAAACAAACAAAACCACAAAAAAGGAACAAGTTTTTCTTCCCCGTTAAATTGAAATAACAAAGCGTCCATGGTGAACCGACCTGCACATGTCTCGGGCGGACCGCCAGAGAATGAAACTCCAGAGGACAGAAAAGAAGCTACCGCGAGATCTGACGCCGAATAGGACAAAATTGAGAGCAGATCACCTCCCTAGAAGCTCCCGTGCAGATCCAAAAGATGGCCGCGAAACGGAATCGGAGGGGGAAAGGAAAGCTAGGGAAAGGAAAGGGTTGCTGTCAAGGGCTGCTGGAAAAGACAAGGCAGCAAAGCTTGCTTCCTTCACCGGAGGAGGAGGAGGAGAAGGAGAAGAGGTGGCTTAGCTTTGCTCGTTGCCGGAGAAGACGAAGCTACGGGAGAGAATAAAAAGGGCGGAAGAAAACTCGGGAAGGGAAAAGAAGGATTGGGAGGAAGAAAGGAAAAAAAGGAGAGAGCTTACCGCGAGGTCGAGGAGGAAGGCAGCGGCGGGGACAAGGGCGAGAGAGAGGCGAGGTTTATGGGAGAAGAAGGAGGAAGAGATGAGACGACTCTTGGAAGCGGAAGAGGAGGGAGAAGAGGAGGGGGAAGGTGTGGAGGAGGAGGAGGCGGCATAAGGAGAAGGGAGGAGGAAGGGATTAGGTTTAAGGGGATCGAAGAGTTAAGTGTTGAAATTTTAATAAGTGGGAAAAATTATTTAGTTTTTTTAATTAACATCATTTTTAACAGCGGTTTTCACTAAACGGTTTCATAGATTGGATCAGGAAGCGCTCATAGACACCGAATTTTAAAAAACCGCTGTTAAAATCGATGTATATTACCAAAAAACGGGTGCTCATATACACCTCCTTAAAAACCGATGTCTATGAGCGCAAAAATGCGCTCATAGACACCAGTTTTTGGAAAACCCGATTTAAAATACTCAAAGACACCGAAAATTGCTTAAAACCGATGTTGTTCCACTGATGTCTATGAGCGCTTTTCTTGTAGTACAAATAGTGGAAAGCCTGAGTGGGTCAGATGATCAAACACTAGACAATGGAAGTCCTAGTGAGTTTACAGGGATCGATTAGGCACTTGGCAAAGGTAAGTCGTGAATGTACTAGGCAAGATATTTTGAGTTTAGGACTATTGATGTTGTCTGAAACATAGAAAATATGTTATTATGTTTTCCTCACTAATTTTATATTGCAAGAAGCTACTTGGTGTTCTAGGCGACCGGAACATGTTCATGTGATCAAATGGAGATAAGTTCAAAGCTACCAAGTTGGTAACTTCCAAGTAGGGGTGAGCAAAATTTTGATTATTTTAAATTTTCAGTTTATTTTAAAAAATGATTATTTTAAGTAATTCATTTTGTTTACAAATTCATAATTTGGTTAAAAAATTTTGAGAAACATTTCTTGAAAACATGTCTCTAAGAGATACTTGGTTAACCCAGTAGGAAAGAACTTATATTGGATTTCCAAATCATGCTTAACTTAGATTCCCTAATTTTAATGCTTTAATTGAAAAATATTTGCTTAATGAGTGTTTTCTTTTAATAATTAAATTAGTAGATAATTAGTTATGAATTTAATACTAAATTATTTTTATGTAAAAAATTAAAAAGTTATCTGTTAACAAAAACAATTTTAAAATTTTGTATGTATTATGTAATTTTTTATGAATTTTTTAACAAAAAATCATATTTTTAAATTTTAAAAATTTCTCAAATTTCATTTTTAAACATTTTAATTATTTTATTGATCCAGTAATCATTTGACATAATCAAAAAAATTATAATATTTTTTAACTCAAAATAGATTTTTTTTTAAAAAATTTCCTCCTTTGACATATCCATTTTCTATTAAAAATTTTCTATTATATTTCTATTTAAATTTTTGTATTTATTAGAAAACAGAAAATTACACTTGGAAAAAAAAATTTAAAATTTTTAATAAAAAATAAATTTTATATGATTTTTCTATTAAAATAGTAATTTTAATATTAAAAATGGTTAGAAATTGAATTTTTTTTAAATTGAATTTTTTTTAAATTGAATTTTTTTTAAATTGAATTTTTTTAAAATTGAATTTTTTAAAAAATAAATTAAATTTTTTTGTTTATGGAATTATTTTTTCCAATACTTAAAAAAAATCACAATTATTTGATCTCAAAAATATTTTTGTCAAATTCTTTAAAGTATGAGATAAATTTCTTTTCAAAATTCAAATTTTTTTAAGAAAATTATGAGTTTATATTTTTTCTTACTTAACTTAGAATTTATTTTTAAACTTTTAATTTTTTTATTTGATCAAAGGGGGAGAATTATTAAATCTAGGGGGTAGCAAGTAATTTTATTTTTATCTTTATTGCCCTTAGATGTTATTTAATGCTTAAATTTTTTACTTAGTTTATCCTAACTTAACTTGGGTTGCTCACATAGTTAGTTTTGATGTGATCAGCTAAGTTAAGTTAGGTCATGTGGTTATCTAACCTTGTGTCTAAGTATGCAGGAGCTTAGGAACACAAGAAGTCGAGCGAAAGACGCGGCGGATGAAAAGAATTGGGTGGGAGAGAGTAGACAGGCTAAGCACATCCGAGGGACGAGAAGCTGCGGAAGAGTACACCAACGGACTAGAAGTACGTGTGCGGCAGTCCAAAGAACGAGAAGCCTGGGAGGAAGCTCACTCGAGGAATGATGGAAGATGGGTTGGGGTGAGCTATATTCCGGATGTCGAATATCACTCAAGCGATTGGAAACAACCAGAAGCAAACAAAGCCAACCTGATAAAAGTCAATGAGATATTGACTTTTGCGGGGTCCAGGCGCCCAGACCACGCAGGTGCCTAGGTGGTCCCCGGCGACTAGTTGTTACCACGTCATCACATTACGAGCGCTCGGAAGTCAATAAAGTTTTATCACATTGTCGTTACAGCCTAGTGACGTGGAATCTAGCCAAGGGCGTCTGGAACCTCAACAATCAGATTTATACCAGAGTTATAAATAGAGTTCTGATCCTCCTTATTTCAACATACCAAACACTGTAATCATTTATATTCGAGCTTAAAGTTTTCCAAGCTTCAATTTCTATGTACAAGACTTCTCCGCCTCTGACGAAAGAGTTTTCGATTAGAGCTTCAACTGACTTAGAGTAGCAATCCGTTGATTGGGAAACCAAGTAAATCATTGCATATCGTACTTTACTTTCTGCTTTGTTAATTTCTTTAATTGTGTTTAGTTAAGCTTGATTGTCCGAGAAAGGTTTAGTTTTTTTTTTAATTGCAGGCTTATCGACCTCCTCTTGCCGGTCATAAGGGTCCTACAAAACCTACTTCTCCTATACTAGACTCAACTGCTAAATGCTATCACATACCCTATTTCCATTCATGTAAGGGATTGGTTGGATATATGTTAAAGGAAAAGAAGTGGAAAGGAAAGAGGTTCTATTGTGAATGGGGTTTTAGTCCCACATTGGGAGTTTCAAAGCATATTGGTTGGTTTATATTAATTCACATGCATTAAATATATGAACAAATGCATGGGGAGAAGCTCTCTCTCATGCATCGGTGCGTGGGGTGGAAATCTATGGTCTGATTGCACTGAACCATGTTGAAGCATTAATGGCGAGCTCCTATATAGAGTATTTATTTGTAATATAATTATTTTTAAAATTTTTGATGGGTCCGCAGATTGGCCCGGCTAATTCACAACCCGCCTTAGATTGGGTTGGAGATTTTCTAATCTGCAAAGATGATATGTCGAACCACCATAGGCCAACCCGCTACGGGTTGGTCAGTCTAACAACTCTAGTTGTAAACACATGACTGAACTAACTAATCAAGACTTCTACTATGAGCTGATCCACTAGGATTTTCTTCATCAAGTGCTCAGCTTTAAACTAACCCACCAAGGCTTCTACTACCAAGTGCTCAACTTCTAACTAATCCATCGGGATTTCCACTAGTATCTTACTAAGTCTTTTACACTATTATTGTCTAGTACCCTATTAGGTTTTTTAACTATCTGATTTCCTACTGAGACTTATCTTCTATCAAGTTAAATGCACTTGCACATTTAGCACCCTTATCAAGTCACAAACAACCTAACTTTAAACTGATCATACATCAAAACATAGATTCAATGCGGTACTCTTGCACCAACAATCATGACAGCCCTAACAATTATGGATCATAATTAGGCTTGACCCTTTCATGATCCGTAGTTCTACAACCAAATAATCCCTACGGTACCCATGTTCTAATCTGAACCCTAATCTCTCTCTAATGAACTTTTGTTCATTACTATTTTATTACTTGGCTTCCATCGCACCAACTTTAACTTAAACATCAAATGAGAAAGGTTTTATCAGATTACTTCGGTCTCCTCTAACGGGTATTTCTACGTCTGTAGGGCGATTTTCATGCCTCACCGAATGTCCACTTTAGCATCCAGTGAAACAGAAATGTTTTGCCACATCAATTTGTAAAAGTGCATAAAGTGTTTCTCAAACCTAGAAGTGACGTTCCAGTTTATGAAACCAAACCAAATAGGGGTTGCAAGTACGTAAACACAACTCTAGCTTCACTTGTAACCTTCCTGGAGTCATATCTGCATATTACATTGTCCATTTAACAAATTCTACAGACCACGCTTAGAAATTGGGACCAGCAGCAAGAATCTCCTCTGTCAATTTGCCGTCCTTGCCAATCTTATAATTTGCAAACACTTCAAAGTTCTTCCTGAAAAGACCAGCCAGCTTCAGTAGAGTCTCCTTGTAGGATGCCTTATCCGTCCACTGCCCATCAAACAAAGCACTTGTCAAACCTTAAGTATGGTAGCGGATGTAAGAAGGTCAAACAAGCACTCGAATCATTTTTTTTAAACACTTAAATATGCCAGGGTGAGCAGTGCAGACGTAAGAAGGTTAACTTACGGTGTTTATAGGGTCCAGGATCTCCGGCGGCACATCTTCAATCTCAGTTGGTATCTCCAAACCAAAGACCTCTGTTTTCTTGAAGTTGGCAGTCAACAGCTTACCAGAGTGTATAGCATCAATGATCTTTCGAGTGTGTGACAGCTTAATGCGACTGCCAGTGCCATAGCTGGAAGGAATTGGAATGCAGAAATTAGCTCTCGTTGGCGAGAAGGATCACACATGCCTCCATTTTTTTTCAGGCTTTTTCTTCCAGTAAGTGAAGAAAAGTATGCATACGCTATATGTAATTTATATTTTCAGTAGAATTCTTACCTTCCGCCAGACCAACCAGTGTTGACAAGCCATCCAGTAGCCCCATATTTTTGCATTTTCTCGGCTAGCATTGCTGCATACTTTGTAGGGTGGAGCATTATGAATGCTGCACCAAAGCAAGCAGAGAACGTGGCCTGTGGCTCTTTCACACCTTCCTCAGTGCCAGCCACCTATTGACTTAGCTACATTATGATCACGAACCTGTTTCTGTCAGCAGTTTAAGGATGAGGAAGTGTGTACCAGTGCAGTGTAGCCACTTATGAAATGGTACATGGTCTGGCTCAGACTCAACTTGCTCACTGGTGGGAGCACACCAAAGGCATCACAGGCGAGTAGGATAACATTCCTAGGGTGTGGTCCAACACAAGGTATCTTTACATTTGGGATGAACTCAATTGGGTAAGCAGCACGAGTGTTCTCTGCAAAACCAAAAGTGAGGTATACTATTGCTATGGAATTGCTTCAACAAAAGATTCTTAAATTACCTGTGACTGACTTGTCAGAGAAATCTACTTCACGACTATGCTCATCAAACACAACATTTTCCAACACTGCATGGAATCACCACTTTACAATTAAATTGCTCAAAAAAGAGTAAGAAGCATACTGAAATTTTACCTGTGCCAAATTTTATTGCATTCCAAATGTCAGGTTCCTTCTCCTTCGATAAGTCTATACACTTGGCATAACACCCACCTTCAATGTTCGAAACACCATTGTCACTCCAACAATGTTCATCATCGCCTATTAGCAATCTGTTATGATCGGTTGACAAAGTTGTTTTTCCTGTGCCTGAAATTGATATGAGCAAAAAGATAGTCACCTGAACTTATTTGGCAGAAAGAACAACTATGACCCTAAATAAAGACGATGCCTTACCTGACAAACCAAAGAAGAGAGCAACACTCCCGTCTTTGCCCATGTTGCAACCAGAATGTAAGGAGAGAATTTGCCTCTTAGGCATTAGATAATGCATTACACCAAATAGACCCTTTTTCATCTCTCCAGCATACTGAGTGCCAAGGATTACCATTTCCTTCCTCGCAAGATTGAGGTCTACACTAGTGGAGGAAGTCATGTAATGAGTGTATCGGTTGCATGGGAACTGCCCAGCATTATATATTGTGAAGTCTGGAGTGCCAAATTCTTCAAGTTCTTCTGGTGTAGGACGAATGCACCTGTAATCGCAGAGGCATGTTTGTTTATGCACAAATTTTATACTCAATTACATCTTATGTGACAACAGTTTTTGGTGTTCATACTAACATATTGTGCATGAACAGGGAGTGATAGGCTCTTGCAGATACAATCCTGACTTTGATCCTATGCTCAGGATCCCAATTGAGGAATTGATCATTCACAAAAACCTGTAACCAAACTCCAGACATTGAGTTTTCTTAACATAAAGATCAAGATACGTGATTGAAATGATATAAAGTTTAAATGATTTTCCCCCTTTTATGTGCCAATGATGGGCTGATAAGAAGCCATATTAGTCAAAATTAGCCAATATTGATCAACAATCAAATGTATGTTTAAATCTATGAGCTGCAAAAGGTATACATGATTTGCCAATATCTCAAAATTAAGTTTTTTTCTAAAGGCCCCTTAAAGTAGAATCTTAGTTTCTAGCTGAAATAAGAAACATGGATGATGTGTATTTCCTATACCTTATCCAGAGAATTCAGATAGTCTACAGCTCTCTCCCTATTAATCAGGAAGGTGTGTTCATCAATCTCAATATTAGGCGAACCCCTATTAACAACAAAAGAAAATGAAGTGGGTAAACAAACTTGTATTATGTGCAAGAACAAGATGAATGCATGATCTACATAGAAACCATAGACTTACTTTCCCCACCACAGCTCTTCTGCAGTGGTCTCATCAAACACAACTCTCTTATCCCTGGGTGCACGGCCAGTCTTTGCACCAGACAAGGTGGCTAAGGCTCCACTCGACGTTATGAACGATCCCTTCTCATACTTGATGGCTTGTTCATACAGTTCTACAGTCCGAAAGATAGTAAAATAGTTGATTAATGATGGATCAAATAGAACAACCTCCAAGAAGGGGCGGAATTAGAGGGAACACGGTTGCGGTAGTACCTGCCGGGGAGAGGTTGTAGAGGACATGAGTGAACTTGAGGGAGCTGTCGGTGACACTGATGGTGGGGGTGAAGTGGTGGTGGTGCACGGCGCTGGTCTTGGGGGTCTCCGCCTTTCTCGCCGGGTCGCCCTTCACCAACTTGGGCCCCGTTTCCCGCGTCAGCGATGCCAACGATGCGCTGCGTCGACGCCCACCGGCGTAAGTAACTATCTCTCTGTGCTACAATTGAAGATCCCGATTTGGTAGGTGGAATCGTGTATCTCACCTGATGGATTGGAGCTGCAGGCGCTGGCGCTCCTCGTCGGAGATGGTGGCGAAGGGGCTACGCTGGCCGTCCTTGATGGGGGTTGTAGGGGCGGATCGTTTCTTCTGCAGGGAGTGGAGCTCGTCGATGGTCTGCGCCTTGACCGGAGGCACGCTGTCGTCGTGGCAGATGCCGTCGTCCTCCGCCGGGATCTCATCCTTCTTCTTGAAGCTGACGTTACGGGCAGTCTGGATCGGAGGCAGCCTGCTGCGCGGCGACACCGCGGGGCCAAAGCCGCTGTTGTTGAAGCTGAACTCGCCTTTCTTCTCCCCTTCCATGCCGCCGCCTCGCTGCGCTGCGCTGCTTCGCTTCAATACATGGAATCCGCGCAGGTATTGAGCTCGGAAACGAGTTGTAGATTGAATAATTTAGTTAAGAAAAAGAGCATTCACCTTGAGATTGCGGAAGTCAGAGTGATCGATTCGTCGTCGGTGTTGAAGCCGAACGGTGGAAGGTTTTTTTTTAAAGGCAATGCCGTAATGGCGACGAACTACATTAGTGCCATTGAAAGTTTTCCTTTTTTTTTAAAAAAAAACTTTTATTAATTATTAAATAAAATTAAACACCTTGTTATCCATTCCAAATTTCCAACGCCCGACTTTGCTGGGAATGATGAGGAAAGACGATGAATATGACTGTACGATGTCTAAATCAGGGTAGCGGGTCTGCTCTGGCAACCCATCTGCCTTGTCATGCTCGTGCAGGCTGCTCTCGAGTTTCCTGGTTATTAATTGGTATTGTTTTTTTTTAATGATCAAATTTCTCAACGGGTCACGCGTATAAATTAATAAGTCTCCACGAAGACTTTGCTGGCAGACGGATCACGGATCATCCATTTTGAAGGGGAGGAGGGGCGGTCCGTGGTGTTGATAGATTTAAAAACGGCTTTTTACCTAACTACATAGTTAAAATTTTAAAATTACTAAATCACATAGTTAAGTTTTAAAATGACAAAATCACGTATCCATTTCCGATTTTACCACTATCAGTCGAATCAATTTTTAGATCAGTCGAATCAATTCAGTTCTGTACAGAATCGTCTCCAACAGAACAAATCAGT
>JBAMIB010077741.1:0-14832 GCA_037177415.1 Kaempferia rotunda
AATTAAAAGATGTTCAACTTCTGAGTTGTTCATTATGAATATTTTCTGATTACCCTAGTAATTGATAGAAAATTTGTATGAAACTAAACTGATAATCTGAGATTTAATATTATCCAACGATTAATCTCTTAGTTGATGCGGTCTCATCTTAGATTTTGACGTAAAATTATGCATAGGGCTTTTGTGTCAGAAAAGCCGAACCATACCCGGTTTATGCGGGGGGTCCTTTTGCTTTGTGCCGTGGGATCACAAAAGCAATACGTATAGCTACTTTGGACATGGAAGAGGAGAACACTGCACTGCACTGATTAGTGTGGTCCGAGAGATCGAGAGCGATATACATAAATTTCTGGTTCCCCACCATCCGTAGGTCTCCGGTGGCTGCTCCACCATGTGAGCCACTGTGCTGGGGGGCCAGCACAACTGTAGTTGTTTGGATGAATACTTTAATGTGCCTGTAATCTCGTCAAAGAAGTTATTTCAAAGCTTCAGAGCATATTTGATTAGTTTTTTTTCCCAGTAATTTCATGATCGGCATAATTGTTTTAAACTGGAGAATTTTAAGCACCAATCTCTTAACCTTATCGACAGCAGCGTGGTAGATGCAGACAGAAGCTCGCGGAATCATGCACCAAGCGATGTAAAGTTTTCCACTTGGAAGGTTTTTTTTTGCAGTGGTTGTCTCGACGAGGAGGTCGCACGCCACATGGGGGCGGCCCAGCGTGTTAAAATCCCAACAATGGCGACCAGTTAGAGCAGTATTCTTATCCTCGCACAGGCAGATCCACAGCCGCCCAGCATCAGCGCAGGAGCAGGGCAGAGGGTGAGTGCGAGAGACGTGAATCATCCACGTCCAAACAGTTCTGTAAAGAGAGGTGAGCAGGCAACGAGAGAGAATTCTGCGAGTTTCGCTGTGTACTGTAAAGCAGAGGGGTGGGCGGGTGGAGGCGGGGAAAGCAGAAGGGCTTCTACGTCTTGTCGCCTGGATCAGCCTGATGTACCATGGAGAGAGAGAGAAGGGGGAAAGGAGGAGCTTTTAATGCGAAAAATGAGGTGAGTAAATGCGTAAGAGGTCGCTCTCGCGGCAGCGGAGCAGAACAGTGCAGTGAAGCCAAATAAAAACGACCCCCGGCAGCGCTGCCGCTGCCGCCATCCCAATCTCTGACCTGCCCCCCTCTGCCGCAGCTGCCTGCAATATCAGCACAGTTCCACCGATAAAGGCGAGGAAAAAGTGAAGACCTGATGGCAGCCCTCCGCCCTCTTCGCTCGTACTCACTGTTTCCCATCTGATTCAGCATTGGCACGGAGCCAGTGTACAGGGGCAGCGCCATCCAGCCATTAACGCAGCGCAAACAGGAAGCAGTCCTACCAGGAGAAGATGGATTAAAAAAGACAGCGAGAGGGACTTGATGGGGGAGGGAGAGAGTTACAGGGGAGCACGGTTGGGGGAGTCGCTTTTGACTCGTCTCCTTTTGGCAAAGCTTATGTATGTTTAGGGAGCCCCGAGGAAGAGGGGGAGTAGCAGGAAAGTCTGGAAAAGAAAAGCTATAGTTTCTGCTGCTTCTGCGGTTTGCTGTTCTTTTGCTCTGTGCTGCTGCGCCTGTTCGTCTATCGAGTCCAACGCTTGTCTTCTTCAAGCCGTAGGTACCCCTTCCACGAGCCTTTCATCCACCCCCATCATGCGTCTCCTCATCATTCCTACGTCGTCGCCGCTTCCACTCTTGCACAGTTGTCGCTTTTTGTTTCACTGAGTTCGGACAGCATGGGCATCGATTTGAATACCATGGAGGAGGAGGAGGAGGAGGAGGAGCCTGAGCACTCAACTGGGTTGGGTGCTTCGACTATGTTGGCGCCGGACGCGCTTCAAGCGGTGTCGGTGTGCCTAGAGCTCTGGCACGCGTGCGCGGGGCCTCGGATATGGCTGCCTAAAAGGAGGAGCTTGGTGATGTACTTGCCGCAGGGACACCTGGAGCACTTGGGGTTCAATAGCGCTGATTGCGACGGAGGGAGACGAGGAGCCTGCGGCTTCGATGTGCCTCCTCATGTGTTCTGCCGTGTGGTCGATGTTAATCTCCATGTTTGCCCTAAAGCCCTCTGCTTTCTGTTCTAGGGTTTTAAAGATGAGTTTTTTTTTTTTTTGGTTACACTATACCTCTATACCTTGTGCGCAGGCTGATGCGGATACAGACGAAGTTTACGCCCAGCTTTCTCTTGTCCCTGAAAGCGAGGTTAGTCTCCTCATGCTTGTTTGGCCACTGTTTTTGTAAGTGTAGCATCATCGTTTTGCTTTCAGTTTCGATGTTGGTTAGCCAATTTCGTCTCAGGAATTGAAAGAAGTGAACAAGGGCCAGAATGAAGGAGAAGAGGATACTGAATCCGTGAGCAGGTCATCCAAGCCCCATATGTTCTGCAAGACACTGACTGCCTCTGACACCAGTACCCATGGTGGATTCTCAGTCCCTCGTCGAGCCGCTGAGGACTGTTTTCCTCCACTGGTAGTTAGATATCTTGAATCTATTCCATTTTTAGTTTCCTGGTGTTTGCTTCCATCCTCCACTGTAATTAGACATATTGAATTTGTTCTCTATTTGATTTCTCGGTCTAATGCCTTTATTTAGGGTCCTTACTTTCTAATATAATTCTTCTTTCTGCTGTGCCTACTTCTTGATATGAAAAACTATTACACCAACCTTATGACTTTGCTGCTCCTAACTCTTCAAAATAGGATTACAATCAGCAGCGACCTTCACAGGAGCTTACTGCCAAAGATTTGCATGGAACAGAGTGGCGGTTTCGCCATATCTACAGAGGTATCATGGCCAATTCACTACAACACAAGTAATATTTAATGACATTTGTCTCAAAGCCTATAAAAACTAAAAATGCCACTTTTATCTTAAGAATTAGTTTGCATTGATAGCAATATCAGTAACACATCAGATATTTAGTTTTAGATTTTTTAGTGAGTCATTAAGTTGGACATTATATGACTTGCTGAAGGTTGCTTCATATATTTAAAATTTAGGCCAACCACGTCGACACCTTCTTACAACTGGATGGAGTGCATTTGTCAATAGGAAGAAGCTCATTTCAGGGGATGCAGTCCTCTTCCTTCGGTAGTTATTATCAGAATATTGCAATTTTATGAACATGTACCCGATCCTACTTTATAGGACTGAACTTTCTTTTTTCCTTTTTTTTTCCTTTTAATGCTTATAGAGGTGATGATGGTGTGCTCAGATTGGGTGTTAGGAGAACAGCTCAGTCCAAAGGCAGTATTCCAGTTCCTGAGCAACAAAATTATGATGCTGCATTAGCTACATTGGCTGTTGTTGCTAGTGCTGTATCTATGAAAAAAGTTTTTCATATAAATTATAACCCAAGGTAACTTAGGTTGCCAGTGGAATTATATTTTCTGCAATTTTTTACTCATGCACAAACAACAGGACATGCTAAAAGTTTTTTACCATCAAAATGTGATGCACAAGAAACGTACATATGCATATAATTTCATAGGTTGGAGTGAAAGTGCAAATATAACATGAAATATTCATGCACTGAAGCATTGTACTTTAAATTATACAATCAAAAGCTACTCGTGCCATGTTGGTTTGTGTTGTGATTGCTGAATAGAGTTATGATCTAGTATTAATATGTTTTTTTTTGTTTTTTCTAGAGCTTGGTTACTTTTGTAGCATTTCAATTTAGTCCCACATTGATTGAGATATTTTATAACATTTTGATTAGTCTACTATCATTAAGTTGATTTTGAGTAATTTGGATCATTGTTTAGCCTTATCTAGTTAAGCAACATTTTTTCTTATTCAGTTGGACAAGACAAATGATGCTTAAGACAAGATCCAATATAACTACCTGACCTAGGTTGTGTTTGGCATGATGCAAGTGACCTAGGCTATGCTATTGCCAACCGCATAACAATTGATCCTGATCAACGGGAGGGCTCGAACCAGCTTGAAGTCATATTTGATTCTTTAGTTATAAATTTATATTAATTATTATAAATATTACATATTGTAATAAAATTAAAATATGTTTTAGATTTTTTTTCTTCTAAATTTCATTTTTCTGAAAGAGTTTTTTTTTTTTTTTAAATTCAACTGGGCCTATAGGCGTAGACTCAGGCTAGCATGGGCCCAAGGTGAACGGCTTGGGCTTGAGCCGAATGGGGTTAAATGGGCAAAGAGGTGGTGTTTGACATGACATGTCTTTTCTTGTGCCACACTAGAGATGACATGGAATAGAACAGGTCCATTGGGCTCATGCATAGACTTGTCTTATTGACACCTCTAAGTGAGAAGGAATAAAGTAGTTGCGCTTGAGCTTGTGCCGAAGTGGAGATAGATGGACAAAGAGGTCGTCCTCGCCTGTTTTGTCTATGTCATTAAACTTGACACAACATGGAAATAAAATGGGACTATCGGATCTGTGCATAGATACGACTCGCTGACACCTTTTTAAGTGAGATGAAAGGAAACACTTGTGAAAATGTTTCCCCAACGTGTACACATTGCCTCAGCATGGATTGGGGAAAAGCAATAGGTGCACAATTTTATCTTGAAAATTCTGTCAAAATAATGCTCAGTTTTCTTTAAATCTATTAAATTATTATTATTTTTTTAAATTACCAAATTTATAAATTAAAAATTTCCACCCTATTTCTTTCCTTATAAGGAATCAAAATATATTTGTTCTCCTATATCCTTTCTTTTCCTAGTTATTTGTCTTCTTTCCCTATATCCTTATATTAGTATTCAGCCAGTATTTGTGTATTATGGCAAGGGTAGTTTTGAATGTGTTTTAAAGATAATTGCCATTGTTAACAACTGTTTGATGGAAGAAATGTGTAATTCATATAACCAAAATGACAAAGGATATCTCAATCCCATAGCTAGTATGTTTTTTGACTTTTCTTTAAAGAATCATCCATTGTTTTTATCTCATCTATCTTCATTTATGTGTATGCAGTTTGCATTTGCATTTTGATTAATATTTTTGTGTCTCCAAATACACATTTTTTTTTCTTCATTTTTGATATTGAAAGTGTTAAATTCTAATGGTAGTGAACCAAAGTTTCTAAAGTTAAATTTATATATCACAGGGCAAGCACATCGGAGTTTGTAATTCCATATTGGAAATTCATAAAAAGCTCGGATAGTTCCCTTTGTGTAGGAATGAGTTTTAAAATGCTTTATGAAAATGATGATGCCTCAGAAAGAAGGTTTGATGTCAACTCTCCAACTATTGTCGGATGATAAATTGAGTTGTTTTGAAAATCTATCCTTCTCTTCTACAGATCTATAGGGCTGATAACTGGAATCGGCGACATTGACCCTCAAAGATGGCCTGGTTCAAAGTGGAGATGTCTGTTGGTATGCTCATGCACAGTTCATGTTTCTTTTGATAACAGAAAGTTGACTCATTTACTATTTCAACTTTGCTGAGTGTATACTTATTATACGCTCTTATGATGTGTATAATTTTGAGAAATTTACATTTGCAATATTAAACTGAATACTAAAGATGTCTCATGGTTGATTTTGGAAATGAAGAAATGATTTCTTTGATCTTCATTGTCACATTTCCTACTGGTTCGAACTAACTTAATCCTACTCCCTTTAGTTACTGTTATAACTTGCAGCCATAAGAGTTCACAGATCGTTAATTTTATAGAACTCTGTTTTCCTTGCCAGTTATTGGGAGTCTACACTAACACGATACTAAATGTTCAGAACAATATCTACATTTGTCACTACCCAGTTAGACAAAGATCCGACATTAACTTGTCATGTCTAACCACTAACCTAAAATGCTTAAACCTACTTATTAAGCTTTTAAAGCTTCTCCATTGTTCAACAACTAACAATGTGAGACTAAACTTGAGGTTTTACAATCTCCCTCACTTAATTCTTGATGCCTTTGTTAAAGATTAACTCATTTCCTAAAATCATTCTAATTGGCATCATGTGAGGTTTAATGGTGCAGCATGGAGGGCTTGTCACTTAATGAGTAAAACTATGTAGTGTATAATTTTATATTTCTATGTTTTACGTAATAATTTAATACCAACTTTTTGGCTTGGGTTTTCGGATTGAGTAGTGTGTGGTTCATATATTTTACCCCTTTTCTTTGGTCAGTAAAATGATTTAACATATGAATTTGATTCATTTGTGTATCTGTTTGCATTCAAGTATGTGCTCTGGCTAAGAATGTTTAAGGGAAACTTTATCCTCGTTTGTTTATCCTTTTTTTCTGATCTTCTGCATTGGTTCTCCCAAGTCCAGATGTGTTGTACATGGCAAGGTTCTACTTGGAAAGTTCATTTTCTAAGGTTGTTTGTATATTTAATAAAATATTATATTGATATCAACATAGACTGCAACAAAATCCTTATCCCCATTACTGCATCATTGAATTTACTAAAACATGATCTAGTTGATGGTAGGTTTTTATAATCAAGTTGTCAGTTTGCTCACTTCCTGCAGTTTTTTGACAATCCCCCAACCCACCCCTCCCCATCAACAGAATTTGACAGTTGCTTTCTTCATGTATAGTTCCTGGAAATTCATGTTGTATATCAACTGGACACTGGCGAACAGAGCAAAGTGATACACTAGATTAGAACATGATTAGAAGGTATTTTCAGTCAAGACTAGAACTAAGCATAGCTTTTTGCTACTGCATGCTCTTTTCAATGGATCAATTTGGTTGGGCAAAACCTCCGTAGAGAGAAATTCCTTTGCCCCAAAAAGAGACAGATTACAGTTTTATTGACCTGCTTCAGACCTTGTATTGGAGGCGGAAGAGGTTTGCTGTAGAAACTGGAATATGGCCAGACTGTTTGCTAGCAATAACTAACAGCTTGCTTTGCTTGCCAAGGACAAAGGCAGAACAAATTATCTCATCTCATTCTTGAAAAATTGGTAGAATTTACACTAATGGTTGTAAAAACTAGATCTTTGTTTGACAAAAGGATGGGTGGTAACCTGCTGAATAATTAAACACAATGCTTTTTCTGTTTCAGCCAGAACACATAATGCTTCTTTGAATGATACCTAGAGTGAAACATTATCTTATTGCTGATATACATTCTTTAAATAATCCTTATTTTGACTCACATGATCCCTCACTTTGTAAACATTTGTGGCAATCCAGAATGTTATAGATGACTGGAAGTTCACGTTCTCTATATTCATCATCTCCTTTTTATTCAATTGTTGCCCATAATTCCGATTGAAAATGTACTTATCCCTGAAGGTTAACTGGGATGATGATGTGGATACTAATAGACGAAATCAAATTTCTCCATGGGAAATTGAATCAATTGGTTCTGTTGGCTCTGCTAGCCTGCCAACTACATGTTCCAAAAGGGCCAAACTTTGTCTACCCCCTGTCAGTATGGATTATCCAATTCTGAGTAGGTGCTTCTTGTTCTTCAGAAATTTTTTTCCATAAGTACTAGAAAATTCTTATGTTATTCATAACCGCGATTTCCAATTTGCTGTAGATGGAAAAGGGTGTCTGGATTTGAAGGAATCTGCAACCTTCCACAAGGTCTTGCAAGGTCAAGAATTAATGAGACTCAAAACTCCAAATAATTTTGGATTCGATGCTCATATCCGAAATCTTCAATATTTGGAAGGTAAGGGGCATCCGTGCAATGCAAACAGATGCTTGACAAGTGAATCTGTTTCTGAAGGTAGTAGGATCAGAATACCAGATGGAGGTTCTGATTTTTCCTTAAGCTGCACAGGCTTTAGGGAACCCGTTGGGTTCCTAGGGGTCTTGCAAGGTCAAGAAGTTTTCTCAAAAGTTCCACCATTTCTTGGAGCTCGATCTGATGCTCATACTGGGAATGGTAAATATGGATTGTTTGATGGTGTTCAAACATCTCATGCTGCAAAAAGTTTACCAGCATTGTCCGTGGGATACGGTGCACTAGTGCAACCATCCTTGCCACTAATTCAGGCATCGTCTCCATCCTCAGTTCTAATGTTTCAAGAAGGAAATTCCAAGACTTCTCTACTTCTATCTAATCCTTGTCAAGACCGGCGTGATGGCAATCGGTTCTTTCCAAAGACAAATGACATGGAAGCAATGCATAAAAAAGAAGGAAACTTTGGATTTTGGCCTTCAACATTGGGCCATCATGTTGCCAATGAGCAGCACAAGTTTGTCAAAATCCATGATCCCATCATCATCGATGGTAAGGTGCACAGAGAAAAGGGGCAGGATGTTAGCCAAAATGGTTGTAGGCTTTTTGGATTTCCTTTGACTGAAAGGATTCCAGAAGCAAATTTACATGAGAAACCTCTACCTTTCTCTCCAAGTTCAACTCCAGGAAAGCTTGATATTGGCTTCACAACTTCTCCAATGTCTCAAATGCCCGCTAAGCCTGTTGGGTGCAGTTGCATTGGAGCAAGTTCTTTGTATGCTCTGTGTGCAGCTCCATTTTAGGATGCTGCTACCGAATGAAAGGTGGTGGCAATTGTTCACGGAAGCTAGTATCTTGGTTAGGTTTGCAACGAACAGTTCATATGGGTAAGAAAGAGTACTAATACTATATATGCTTTCGATAATGCATAAAAGGTAGCCAGTATGTGTTAAGTCTCTTCAGATCTCCTCGTGTAGACACGTTCAAATCTTTCCACAATCCTGTAAGCGACAACCATGATGCTAAGAGACTGATCCTTATGGTGGATGGTTATGGACTCGTTGATCATTTCAATGGTGTTACCAAATTATGACAACATAAACGGGTGCCCTGTTGCATCTTTATCACCGTATTATAAATCAAAGTCTATGTACGTACGTCTCAGTACTCTTCTAATTACTTGTTGCTATTCAGCTATTTCCTACTCTCTGATGTTTAAGTATGATCATGCTGTGTATTTGGTGAGTGTCTCGACTTTGTTACATTATATTTCTATCATAAAACCAGTATTGCCAATGTAAAAAGTGTCCTATTTGTCGTCGATATTCCTTGCTGTGTTTGCTTTTTTTGCTAGTTAAGTTGGTAAAATGTCATTTTTAATTCTGATAGTTATGTTTGTTTTCAACTCTCCCAATTACTAACTACTAAGCAAAACTATAATAAAGGAACAATATTGTGGAGCATTACTTGAGTATAAACACAACTGCATAGCTTAGGAATTCCAAACTTTGGTCCCTTGAATCCTAATCCATCATAATAGCTTATTTAGGGCACCTCGTCTACCTATAATTTAATTTCTTTTTTTTTTAAGATCTAAAACACTAAACTAAATATATGACAGAGCAGTATATGAATCCTTGATATGATATCAATCAAAGAAAAAGGAATGATAATATTTATCTGATATTCATATGCCATCAGTTCCATATATATTCAAATCAGTTATTTGGTTTTTGAGTTATAGTTAGTAATTGAATTCAGATTAAGTCAAGATTGATTTAAAATTGCGGTAATCAATGGTACATCCATATTTACCTTTTAAAATTTTATTTATTATCTGAAGAAGATATTTATAGAGATTCAGTGGGTGTCTGATTGATATGATTCAATTAGTGCTTAGAGATATGAGAATATTTGATTTATTATCGTCCCTAAAATCCTATTATTAGATTGAAAGTGGTAAAAAGGCAAGGTGAGGTGATTATATATATATATATATTAAAAAATAATTTCCTTTTTTGAACGTCTTATTAATCATAATTAAATGTGATAATTCTTTGAATCATTCCAAGATTTATCTCCGAACGCATAAATTTAAAGAAATAATGTTTAAATTTAATATGGAATTAATCAGTATTATATTATTTAAATATTTGCAACAGGTTATCTAGACGTACTAAAATCCCATGGATGACGGCGACAATTTCGATCGATGCCCCGACGACGTCGTCGTCGGAAACATCTTCTCTCGCCTCCCAGTCGCCGATCTCGTCCGTTTCGGAGCTATCTCCCGGCGGTGGAGAAATCAGTGGACATCCGTTCGCTCCCTCGACTTCACGCCCGATCCCTTCTCCAATTTGCCCGATAACATCCAATCCTTCGACGGAGCCTTCACCGGCGTCTTAAACCGCCTCCAATCGGATTTTCCGACCAACCTCATCCGCTGCAGAATCGCGCTCCCCTCCGGCGTCGATAGCATTGTCCTTAGCCGCTGGCTCAGCCTCCTCGGGACGCGCTCCCTCCGCGAGCTCGCCGTCCTCGGCCCCACACGATTCGCGTTCCTCTGTTCCTTCCTCAGCCTCATCCCCTCGCTCGAACACT
This sequence comes from Kaempferia rotunda, assembly GCA_037177415.1. Classification (NCBI taxonomy): domain Eukaryota; kingdom Viridiplantae; phylum Streptophyta; class Magnoliopsida; order Zingiberales; family Zingiberaceae; genus Kaempferia; species Kaempferia rotunda. The sequence continues at coordinate 10,274 of JBAMIB010077741.1, forward strand.
TTGAGCTCGCCGGCATGGTGCACCTCTCCATCTCGCCTGACGTCCTGCCGCATCTCCGCTCCGTGGCGCTGTGCGGTGTCACGACGTCGGCCGGCGAGACGCTCGCGTTCTTCCAGTCGAATTGCCCGGCCCTGGAGCGCCTCCGCCTTGACAGTTGCATCTTCCAAGGGCAGACGCTGAGGATCGTCGACGCGCCGCGTCTGACTCACCTCGCGGTGCTCAACACCTCGCTGCGCGAGATCGAGATCGCCGCGCCTGCCCTCACCGCCCTGGAGATGGACGGCGTCTCCATGAGCAGGCAAGTCGTCCTCAACGTCCCTTCTCTTCGCTTCCTCACCACCTCCTACGTTAACGGCGACAATAAATGCTTCTTCTCCAGCATCCTCGAGGTAATTAATTAATTAACGAATCAACATCAAGTAATTAACATCACGATCATACCAATCGTTGCATTTCCTTGATTCAGACGATTCAATTCGACTGCGGAATCACAGCATTCACGAACCTACGTAGGCTATCGATCAGGATTGACATGAGCAACACGATAGAGGCCGTTCTGTTGGCTTCTGCACTCAGAGCCTGCCTCGTGCTCAAGGAACTGCAACTAACAGTGAGTCTGATCAGTTTTACTAAAATCTTCCGCCTTAATTCTCTGATTAATTAATTAACATTGACAGATCATTAATCCAGCGAAGACGATGGCATATAGACGACTTGGGTTTTGGAAGAAGCAATACTTCTTCGACTGCCTGAGTTGGCAATTGGAGCACGTCAGCATTGCGAACTACGGCGAGCAGCGTCACGAATTAGAGTTTGTTGAGTTTTTGGCGAGGGAAGCGCTGGTGCTGAAGAAATTGGTGATTTGGCGCAGCAGTAAGATTAATAGTGAGATTAATGCTAGTGCGGAGGAAACACGTTTCAAGGCGACTGCATCATCGTTAACCAACTCAGCTTCCTCTTGCCTTGAGGTGATCTGGAATTAGAGTGGTCATTAACAAGGTTGAGCCCATATTTATAGTGTTCAAGCTTGTTCTAAGATAATCGAGCAGTTTAGTTCGTTTAGATGTTATTGAACTCATAATTAAGTTTTTTATTTAGTTAGTAAGTTGATAAGAGTTTTACTGACGAATGTTGTTGACACTGCAAATCTTGTTACCAAGAGATTTATACCTTTTAGTATATTGAATGAACGTAAACAAATTCTTAACGACCTTGAACATCAAATTTACTCACAAATATTCACTTGATTAACTGTTCTATCTGGAGTTGACATGTCCCGACAAGATTAAAAATTGAACTCTTTCATTTCGTCTGGAGCAATTAATCTTGATTAAGCTAACAAGGAGGTATTTTGTTGGATTTAGATAGGGGGTTTCTGTTGGAAAACTATATCATCTATTTTGTTACCCATTAAAAATGGGTTATTGGCTTTTAATATGATATGGGCTTTAATAATTTGAGACATAATGATTTTGTTTGAAGTCATAACATAATATGATATCGTGAGAGTCCTCTAAGTGAAAGGGGATGGTTGTAATGAGGGGTAGGAATTAGGGTAAGAAAGGTCAAGTGAAGTTAGGGACAATGGGGTAAAAAAATGGGCAAGCAGGGAGTAAAAGGGATATGAAGATGATGTAAAGCAGAGACTTAAGTAGTAATCGGAATGCTGTGAAAATGACAGCAGCAAAAAGAACTTACCGACTTTGTAAGATTGTTGCCTCTGAAAGCACCCACGTATAGATGAAAGCCCCCTACACACCTCCTTTATCTTTAAAGGAAAAAGATCCTCGTCAAACCTGAGCACATGTAGCCGATGATGTTAGCACTAGAAACCAGGAAAGAAATCCCTAACTTAGGTGTTCCGATGCTTAAGTTAGAAATCGCTCTCGATGCAGAATTCAGAAAATAGAAAATCCCAAGTAAGGAAGAAGAAATCCGGATGAAAAAACCTTCTTTATGTATGCATGTGTATCTTTTTATACTACATGTTAGATCTTGGTTGTATCGAGGATATAAAAAATATTTCTATCAGAGGTGTCGGGAGACTTAAGAGGTCCTTTGAGGGTTAAGAGAAGCTTTTGGATGTCATGCTGGTGGTATATTCTTTAATAGGCGGTTATCCTGTCAAGTTGCGGTTCTTCTTTCTTAAAGTTGTTCCTCAAGAGGAGGTCCAAGCGGGCGACATGCTGCTCGAAAAGGTGTGTGGCAATTGGCATGGAGGTGTTATGACGAAAGAGATCAAGATCATTTTCGATAGAAAATGACCGAGTAGAAGGTAAGCCGCTCAGATGGAAAATGATATATGTACCTTTTTAATTTACAAAATTACATTACATACAAAAAAAAATGACATATATACCCTTTTTAATTTACAAAATTACACTACATACCAAAAAAATGACATATATACCCTTTTCTATTTACAAAATTACATCATATATTTAGAAAATGACACATGTACTTTTTTTATTTACAAAATTACGTCGCATATATCGACTTTCCTCGATCAAGGTAAACAAGCATACAAAAGAAGATATTTCTTCACCCTTTTTCATCTTTTCTCCCGAGGATAATTTTTCACTATAAATTTATTTCTCTTCCACATCCACGTTTTGGAGTAAACAGAGCATTAGTCGTGAGTCTCATTTCAAGAAAAAATCCCTACAAATGCATTATAACTGAGAATAAAACTATGAATATCTAAAAAATAACTGAACACCTTACCACTGTACTGCAACCCCGGAGCTTAATTTCTCATTAGAAATGTATAGGGGACGTGGAGAGATTTATACAATACTTTATATGTGAGCGCTCATGCGCAGGTGTTAGAAAAAAGTCATTTACGTCTCTTTAGGGTGGTGCGATGTATAAGTATGAGAGGTTGTCACATAAGGTCTTAATGTCGAAACTCTACGCTTCCGAGCATATACCTCCCCCTTGCCTTGACCATTTCCACTAATGGCTATTAGTCATCATGATTTATCTCCTCCGTATTGGCTTAGAGACATATTGACGGAGATATTAGGACGAACGAATCACCATTTTACCACATAGAAAGAGTTATTTATAAAATATTTTGAAAATACAATATTTGAAACTTATTAAACAATACTAGCCTGTTTCTATTTTTTTAAATGACTTTACCCCTTATAAAGCAAAATTTGTTTACTTTGGTAAACATAAAGTTTGTATGGATGGTCAAAAGTTTTATCACTTTCAATTATTCGACAGGACAATTTTTCCCTAATAAATCTTTAAAATTATCTCCTAATTTTATATTGGGCAGAAAGGGATGCCAGCGATGTGGGCCAATAGAGTTCTGGATTGTCAACAAATTGAAAACGAAACAAGTTGACTGTACGGTTTGAAATATTTTTTATCTAGATGCGTTGTCATTTATTATAGAGTATAAATTTGCTATAATTAATACTATATTGAAGTTAATAAAGATTATAAATTAAGGAACGACAACAATCATTTATTTTGTTTCCCTAACGGAGCAAATCAAAATTTGCTTTGTAAATTTTGGATTTTTAATTTTCTAGATGATACGAATGGATCAAGTTTTCCATGCGGAAATTATAATTTATAAAGATGAAATAAACACGGTCTGACGCATCAATTCCTAAGTAGACCCAAAGACGGCGAAGAGTCAAATTGATGCAACGGTTTGTCCCGAACGCATGGTAAAAAAATATTGGACTCGGAGATGGTGCTTTCCCAGGGAACTAAGACTCGAATAGTCAAGCTTTATTCGGACTTTTTGACGCGATGAAATTTCCATTCTACTCCAACTTTACAAAAATCTTCCAAATTATAAAGGGGTGTCATATTATATTATATTATATTTTATTTTATTTTATATTTATCATAAAATGTCGTACAGTATATATTTGGTACAGTTTTTTTACCAAAAGACGTATGTGGAAATCCCTATTTATCAAAAGACGTATCCTACTTCTAAATTTATCAAAGGACGCAGAAAAAAATTAAAATTCCTTTTTTACCCTTCTGCCAACCGCTGATGTTGGACCATATATGATAAATATCAGGGTTAACGTGGGCTTGATATTTTAAAATATCAGGCACAACACTATCTTACTATTTTATCAGGCCCAATGTGGAACTGATTTTTTATCAGATCCACGTTGGACTTGATATTTCCATATCATGCCCACGTTGGGCATGATATGTGCATAGATGACACTTTTAACGGGAGGGGTAAAAAAGGAATTTTAATTTTTTTCACGCCTTTGGTAAATTTAGAAATAGTGTATGTTTTTTTTTATAAATATGAATTTCTACGTAAGCTTTTGGATATAAAGTTTTAATTAGTAAAGTATCCTTGAGTTATTCAATACAATCATTTTCCATTTATCTATTGTTTCTTAACTAAATTAAATATATATCCTAAAAAATTAGGATTTTGTAGCTATTAGAACGCTTGACCTGTTTAAAATTTAGATAAAAAAAATAATAGTATTAAACATAGTTGAATGATTATATATAACTGAGCAGTCAAGTAGAGCATCGTTTTGATAAAAACATTTAAAAAAAAA
>JBAMIB010078254.1:0-14827 GCA_037177415.1 Kaempferia rotunda
TTTTTTTTTATAGTGGATATCAAGTATCCAACTTACGTCAACTAATTTTAGGGTGACCGACACAACCCTATGGAAGTTTCCCACTGACCACTAGGGTAAACTGAGAAACGCTCGCAATAGGAGACCCATCAACCCAATGTTCTTTAGTTAACCGCCCATCACGGGAAATTCGTCCATTAATTTGTTGAAGCTGAAACTCGATCCTTAAATATCAAGAAACTAAGAAGGCGCCCTGCACCATTGATAGCTAAAACTAAAAAAAATGATAAATGCATGAAAGAATAGACTCCAATTTGTCTGGTACCTAGATGGGTTTAGTTGACTACAATCAAGGTAGTGACTATCAAGGTTGACCGAAAAATTCATTATGATAATTCTATCAAGAATCAACTACTCTTTCCTCATTTCTTACTGAGCAGTGGTAATATATAATTATATATGAATGAAAAGTAAATCGATAAGTGGCATAGTCCAATATACATCATATACCAACTCAATTTAGTGAACCAAAAACTATCTGATTAGCATATCATGCATAGATCAATAATAATGGTCCATACCTTCTTCCTCATAGGCCCAGAACCGGTTCTAGCTGGAGTAGGAGGATCCAACTGGATAACAGACCAAAAATTTGAATAAAGTTGGCAAAATGGAAAAGTACAAGCACTCAGTAACACATTACCATCAAAAGCCACTTAAAAAAAAAAATCATTTTGAGAAACATTAGTATGATCAGATGGCAATAGAGAACTGTGCAGGTGATTGTGATTAGGAAAGTTCAACAATGAAACAAGTCCGAAGAAGATCCATATAAAAAATTTATTGGTAGAAGCTAAACATGGAGAATTGGAGTACAATAAATCAAGGATATTATATATCATGTAAGGTTCACGGAACTAACTAAAAGGGGTAAAGAAATTTGTGATCAAGCAGCATTTCTGGTTGATCCAGTAAAATCAGCTTCAGATGCTAAAGAAATACAGTGAATGGGATCCGGTACACACACATAAAAAAACATAAGAGAACTAAGGCAAACAGACATACTTCATCAAACTTCAAGAAGTTATGAGTGTCCAATTCTCCATTAACTTCAGGTTTAAATGCTGCATCCATTTCATAAAGTTTGTCCCAAATAATATCTTTGAACCAAGGATGAGCCTGCAAAAGGGAACTAGCCAGAACTTTATAAAAAATCAAACAAGGATGATGATTTCTGTTCCACAATGGAAACGTACCTTTATTTGAGCTGCCCCTCCACTGCCAATTCTGTGCTCAACATCACACAATAATCTACAAATAAGACTCTTGGCCTCAGAAGACAACCTTGCATCTTCTGGAAATCTTAAATAGGTTCGCCAATGCACAATCTAAAATCAAAAATGCGAAAATTAGGAGCTTGTTCATAGCTAAAGCAACTAACATTATAGCTCAAACTGGATTGCAATCTAATCCTTGATATTGGAAATGTTGACCGGCCCAGCTTGACACTAGAAGCCATGGCTGAATATATTTATAACAAGATGAGTTTCTATAGTCTATTTGAATGGGGTAGAGGAGTGTTATGAACCCATATGTAAGTATAGAAACTATAGGGGTGTGCTTGTAATATTCCGTTCTCATTAAACACCCACACACACACACACATAGTAGGGAACTAACTATGGTATCCTAAGTGGAATAATTTTCCTAACAAACATGAATCATGAAATCATGATATATAGTCCTTTTTCAAAAGCATTCAGAATCACATCTTGGTTACAGCTTAAGATAGTGCAAGTATGTTAGCAAATTTCATAGAAAAGGAAGATTTACATCATAACTAATCTGCAAATTATAGATTTTTCATATTACCTTTCGGCATGTAGTTATTGGATCATCAGAATAGAATGGTGGATAACCAATCAGCATCTCATACAATATTGCACCCAAGGACCACCTACAATTATTTCCACAAGTAAATCAAAAGGAATTCTCTATCCGCAAGCAGTCTATCGCATCAATAATTATGGAATACAGGTTTCAAGAAGGCAATAGAGCATAAACAAATACAACACAGTTGCACACAAATACACAAAGAAAAGAATTTCAAAACAAACTTTACTATTACTTGGTGGAACCAATATATCACCATAATATAAATACTCAGACAGAGATAAATCCACATAATTGCCAAATATACTCAGTTTAACAACAAGAACAACGAAATTGTTCACAAACAATCTGTAGAAAATTCCATAGTTGTCAATAATGAACAATTCACAATTCATAATACACAAAATTACAGTTCAAATGCAAAACAATGGGCAAAACAGATATGAACATAATGTGAAAGAAGCGTGACAGTTTGTGAATAATATGTTATCTGATCCTAAAAATAAAGAAAAGTCGTGAGAAATTAAATAGCATCCATAAAATTAAATATAACTCATTAAATTAAACACAACTAAATGGATATTAAATCAAGCAATTATGAAACATGAAAAAATGCTTAGTACTCTGAAGCAAATTTGTCACAACTCTAATATGGAAAATTCAACTACTGCACTAATACCCTTGTCGGATATCATCACTAGGATAGAAAGAACTTTGTGTAGACAATCGTATTCCTATTCATCACATTTAATTTTACATAAAAAAATATTTGTCATAGACTTGGATCTACACTCATGTCAGATACCGGTATCCAAGTCCATGTAACATATGTGTAAATGGCAAAATTGGAATAATTTCACAGTTAACTCACAAAACACAAGTATATACATGATACTGTTATAGTAATATCAACATTTGATCATCTCCAGGAAGGGATTATTAAAGGATTAAAAACTCTGTTATATTTACCATGTCCAAAATGGTTAGCAGCTAATAATAAGTCCTTTAATATATTAGGTTTTTCCCCCACATGTGAATAGATTCTTAATGTGTCAATAGTCTATCTTAGCATGTGACACAAAATTAGTACACAATTATTCTCAAAATATGTGATCTTCCATGAACAACAACGTTTGATTGACTTTGTTTCCTTGCAATTGGCTTTTTTTTACAAGAAATAGTAATCCAAGAAGGAAACTGAGTGAGGCTTAGAGGTGCTGAGATACTCATATGTCTGTGTCGTGGAATGTGAGACCTTCAATTTGTTCTACGTTTGTATCCCTCTTGATTGTATGTTTTCAGTATTAATCTATCCTCTCCCATAGACATAGGTTGATTGGTCAGGACATATTAATATTTGGTATCTTTTGAGTCTTCATTATGATGTCTCCCTGCCAATTGAGCAGCTCTATTTTCTCTACAATACTTGAAATAAGTGGTATTATAGCCAAGGGTTCAAGGATCCTGATCCTTTCTGTTGAAAAATTGGAAAATAATCAATTGCTAGTACACTATCCACTTCATTTTATGACAAGTCAAGGTATGAGTAATAGTTATAGACAGAGTTCGAGAAGTGATCGCAGACAGGTGCAAAACTTAACCTTAAGGCTATTTGGAGAATTTCTACACTGAATCTCGCATCAGGGACATTTGTTAGGATGAGACTCAAAATGGATTGCCAAATATTTGCCAGATTTGTGGTCTACCACAATCAGAAATCCACTAAATTTAATTTGTTTTCTATTTACTTTTCAAGCCATATACTTTCCTATTTTAATTGTAAATATAATCTATAAAAGGAACCTGCTGAAATTTCCTGGTGAGGGATTGTGCTTTATGCTCTGGAATTTGAGTTCCAGTAAGTTCTCCGCATTTGTATCAGTCATTATGGTGTGTAATAGTCTTATGTATATTTCACCTGTGAATGAAGGAAAATTGGACGAACCATATTAAAACTGAATGTCATCCGTGTCTGCCCATGGTTTTCTGTTCTTCCTTTTATTTCTTCTTTATGAATGACTCTATGTTCACTAGATGACAACAACTAATAACTTAGCTTTACTGAAATCTGTAGACTTAATGATGTTACATTTTTTTCAAATAGAGCTGAATCATGGAAACATATTGATGTAGGGTACCTGAAAGTCTAAAACATTGACTCATTATGACTTGCAATTTCTGACATCATTCAACAACAGTCACTATTTCAAATCGACCACTAAAAGTATATGTAGATAGTAACAATGTAGAAATGAAAATATATATAGATGAAAATATGCCTCTGTAAAAAAGAATGAAAAGTACTGCATAAGCATAGGGGGGGAAAATCATAAGTCTTTATAATTTTTGTTTTCATAAATATTCAAAACCAAACTAAGCAATTTGCCATTAAGCTTGAACGGTAAATGACCATAACTAGCAGAACATGGATCACTTTGGCGATTGCATACCAATCACACTCTAAGCCATATCCTTTCTTCAATAATACTTCTGGAGCAATATAGTCGGGTGTTCCAACTGTAGAAAATGCCTGAAAAAACAGTCTTCTCCTATATTAGATGTGTACCTTGATAAACAAATATTTGTTCAGTAAAGAAAAGTGATTGTGAAGGATTTTCTTGCAGCTGGAGGATAAATCATTTTAAAGTACCAGTGTTCTCCTGTTCATCTGCCAATGCTGTAGTTGTTCATGAGGACTTCTCCACCTGTTACCATTATTTGTATCAGACGAACCATCAATATCCATCGAATCCCGAAGATTCTCATCACTCATGGGTTCATCTTCATTTAATGTTGAAAGCTTTGAACAATCAATCGGTTTGCACAAGCCAAAGTCTGACAGCTTCATGTGACCATCTTTATCCAAGAGAAGATTGTCAGGCTTTATGTCCCTGAACAAGAAATAAACTGTTAATATCCTGACAACAAATATAGGACTTGTTGAATAGACCATAAGGATGAATTGATCACTTGACATCCATGACACACTGACCTGTGAATGTAATTGTGTTTATGAATGGACTCTATGGCCAAAACACTCTGAGCAATGTAGAATTTAGCCACGTTTTCTGTTAAGGTATCTTCTCTAATGAGTAGTGTCATCATGTCTCCTCCAGGAAGATATTCCATGATTAGGTACAGATATTCAGTATCTTGAAATGAGTAGAAGAGCTTGACAATATAATGGCTAGCTACTTCAGCTAGCAAGTTCCTTTCAGCTCTTACATGCTCCACCTAAAAGGTAATGTCACATTCTAAATCATAATCAAGTATCTAACAGAAACCAAATTGTCAAAGTAGAACACATACAATGTCATTTAGTACCAGAACTTAAATAGGTATCAGAAGAAAAAAAATTGAAAGAGTTATGTCTCGAAAAAATAAATCAGAGAACAATGATTGGAACAATCCAATATAGTTTAGGAAAAACGCAAAGAAAATAAATGAACAAATAATTAGAATGCAATTAGAAAAAACAAGCTGATAACTACGTATATACAAGTGGAATGTTTATAATCCTTTAGTTGCATCACCTTTATGCCAAACAAGAAATGAACACAAACACATGGAGGTACTCTTATATTCCGTCGACGACTTGACACCTTTAATGTGCCTCGACTATAATCTCTTAGAAACTTATAGACAACATTTTACTGGCTCATCTTTAGCAAAATTTCAAGCAACTTTTCTCAAAAAATTTAGGAGATGGCATCTTACATGTTTCACTTTAAACAGTTGAAAGGAAATTTAGTAGGTAATAAATATGGTAGAAGACATTAGCAATTGTACAAAATAGCTAATTGGGATGCATAAGGTTATTTGAGGCATATAGAAGATCAGAATAAACTTCCATAAAGATGACAAAATCATTCGAGCCACTAAAATGTCAAAGCAAAATCTCAACAAGTTACCTAAAGACATTATTGAGTACACATAAAAATATTGCAAGAATACTAACGGTTTGGGAAAATTTACTAAACCACAAAAGACCCTGCAATGTCTGAGAATCAGAGACATACCAAACATTAGCTAAAAACACAGGTACAAGTATCTAATGTATTTTACCTGTCCCCGGCTAACCATTTCAGATTTCTTCAATTTTTTCATTGCATATATATTCCCAGAGGACTTCTCCCGACAGAGTCTGACCTGATGTGCAAAAGATGATAATTATACAACTAACCGATAAACTAAATTGCTTAATTTTCAGACTGTTTGCAGTACATAGTGTTTTAATAAATATCAAAAAGAGACTTGTGGTGTGGAATAAAAAAAGTTGGTGACATTTAAATGCACTCCAAACCCATAAAATCAACAAATTGAATATACCTTTTGTTTCATGTTAATATCTTGATGCAAAATCTCAGGTTACGAAAAAACAATAAAATAATGGTTTGATTAGATTGAACATGAAGTGTCGTGCTACTATTCCTCATTATTCATATTCAACTAGCAAAAACATAGTCATTTATTACTTCAAATAAAAACTCAGTGATGCCAAATGCAAAGGAATATACTAGCACAGGGAAGGAGGGGAAAATTTGTGAACTAGAAACATGAGTCCAGACCTCCCCAAAAGCTCCTCTTCCAATTATGGTTAGCAATTCAAAATCATCAACACAGATCTTGTGCCTTTTAAGCCTAATATACTCTGTTTCCTTTCTCTCAAGATCCTTTAACAAATTGACTTTCTCCTCCTTAGGAGCCTGTGAAGAAGCCAATTGTCTCTCCAAGAACCAACGGCTGCATTCAAAAGCAAAGTCATCAACCACCAAAAAGATGGATCTTATTCATTAAAGTCATAAAGGATATATAACTTTTGGAGTGCAATTGAACTACTCTTGTAATCAAATCTTTGAAAGAAAGGAAAAAAAAACTTAAAAAAAAAAAAGTGGAAAATCATCCTTGAGTTTTTTATGAATACAGAATAACAATTTGCAAAAACATGATACAACACATTCGGAAGGAGATTTTGACATTTTACCAAGCATACAATAACAACAAGACTTTATCCCATTAAGTGGGGTGGGCTATATGGATCCTCCTACATCATTCATTCCTCATCATATTTAAATGAATTTTATCATTGCTAACCAAGTTTTCTTTGGTTCCTTCTTCCTCTATTAATGTGCATATTTGCCATATTTTACCCAACATATTAACTAAAAAATAACTCCAAAAAGGTTAGTCCGGTACACAAAGCTCCCACCAATGCAGATACAGGGAAGGGTCTATTGTATTCAGCCTTACTCTGCTTTGCAAGAGGTTGTTTCTGAGACTCAAACCCGTGACCTCCGGTCACACGGTAGTAACTTTACCGTTGCACCAAGGTCCTAAAAAAAATAACTCCAATGAAACAAAAAAAAAAGGTCTAGTTTGTAATCTATTTCAGACATTATCATAAAAGTTAATGCCATGTTATGCCATTCGACAAAAATCAACAAAGCCACACACAAAAGATACATTTTCTTTCTGAATTTTATTAACAAAGCCGCCATAAAATTTTTGCAGATCCAGAATTATTTCTATATTAAGAACAATAAGGTACAGAAAGGATGGAGTTTAACTACACTGAGTTATAATATTAATAATCCAAAATGCAATATGAGAGTTCTGAATTTTATATAAATGTTAAAGCTGGAAATCTAAAAAGGATGCAGAAGCATTTATATGTTAATAGTGAGAAGTTTAAAAGGATTCATTTAAACTACACTTAGGTCAATGACTAATGATTTAGAATTTTCACCTAAGTAAGAGAGAGATAGTTAGCATTAACCTTGTTCCCAGCATCAATATATGTATGGTCAAATCAGAATAGACTAAGAAAAGCTGAACAATGTTTAATTCTTACAAAAGTTAGATCAGAAAGGATAAATACAAGCTTAACAACATTCACCCTACGAAACAAAAGCACCTGACTGAAACTTCTCATGAACAAAGGTAAATAAACTTCAGATGGCAAAATCCAATAGCTCATCAACATTCAAGCTCATTTGGCTACGCAAGAATCATTAGTAAGCATTCAAATGAGTTCAAAAACTGAAATGCCCAAGTTCGTCACCAGATCATAATGATATATAGATGAGCAATGTTTCCATCACCATGCATAAATAACCCTTTGTCCCATCATCCATGTGGCAGAGTTGGGAAAGAGCAGACTATTTATGCAATGACAAGGAATTAAACTTCCCATGCAAGACCAAGGTTACATGGAAATGCTTATGTTTCGTTCCACATCCAACAGATATGACAACACTCAACGTATAGTTTTTTTTTTCTACCCTTCAAGCCTGATGAGTCGACAATTATATAAGTGATATCCACTTGACTGATCAACGACAGAACTAGATGCTCAGGGATGCTCCAATCTGATTCAGGAACTTGAATTAAATCATTTCAATAAACTCAACAAATGCAAATAGCAAATAGACTCAAGAATGAAAAGGCCAACATTTTGATTGTTTGGGGAGTTTGACAGAGTGTAATTATATAATCAGGTCATTCATGCTTGATGAATCTTTGTCCTTGGTTAACCTCAAGTCAGGACAGACAACATTGGAGCCCGACAATGCCAAAATGTATGCGCTCCATCTGGCATAGAAAAAAAATATTTCCATACCGGATACCTACCCTTTTTCTTCTACATTATTGAGTGTAGTTCTAAGCAACTCATGCTCCTCAAGACAGTGATTTCTGATATTCAATCAAGTTTTGGATTGGTTTCTCTCAGTGTTGCAGCTCTAGGAAATCCCACTTGAAGTCAAAACACTATAAATGGTACTTCTGGAAATCTTTTAAACTAAGTTGACTCATATGACAAATGAAGGGTATGCTTCTTGGTTAAGGGGCAGCGTTCATTCAGGAGTCAAATGAGTTATGTTTAGCAACATACTTGGATCACAAAGTATTGATTTTAGACACGAGAAACATCACAATCAAAGCATAATCCTAAGTTTTCAAAGCAGACAACTTCTCTTGGTTCTCAAATTTTGGTGGGATCTGGAGGGGGAAGCCGGAGATGTTAATAGTTCTAATAAACACCAAAACCAACAAAAGAGCTAGAAAATCAAGGCTAAGAATTGTATAGAACTTTACAGGAGTAATCTTGTCCTCTTCATTACCTCATTAAGGATATACTAAGATGAAACATAAATGAAAGCTACGAAGAATCATCTCCATAGATGTTCTTAATTTTCATAGCTGAGTTAGAATATTCAATTTATTACTAGCTTTTCATATTCACCATCTTCATAAAAATGATTCATTTTCATTTCAATCACTGCTTTCAAGTAAATAATTTGAAAAAGATCTTTAGTGTCAAAAACTTGCACATGCGTCCCTAAAGCAAATGTCATTACTTTTAAGATAAATGCTATCTGGGTTTATGTATTTTTATCCAGCATATGTAGCATGAAGTACATTTTTAATAGCATAATTTCCATAGGCATTCCAGACAGGAGATAGATGAAAGCCACAACAAGAATTTCCTGTTAAAGGCCAAAGGAAATGCGAAACCCTATACAGACAGAAGGAAATAGCAACTTGAATAACACACTCATTACGAAAGGCGATCAGATGTGAATATTCAGCCTCTCCCAAGTTCTATTGTGACTTTGAAGCAACTGTGAGTGACATAGAGAGAAAATGATGTGAAGAACTATAAAACAATGTCATGCAGATAAAAATTGTGGCACAAACTCTAGTCTCAAGCAAGTGATAATTGATGTGGAATCAAGGTTTAAAATTATGTTCAGAGGTAGAGTTTCAGTGGTCAACTAGAAAAAGACAGCATCAATCCGTCACACACACAGTGCCGGTAGCAAATTGGGAACAGGAAGAGATGAAGAGGTTATTATGCATTTGAAAGAGCTTTTTGCAGCTTCTTCCTTAATCAATCCAAGTTGTTCAAAAGCCAAACTTCCCAGAGGTATTTAGTTGTCATGGTCCTCTAGTCCTCTGTTACTTTGCCAAATTACGACAGATATTGAAGCCCCTTCTTTGACAGAAGATGTTTACAAGTTGTGCAGATTTGTTCCAAATCATCGCAAAAGAAAAGTTTTCAAGCCCTCTTGCACACAGAAACGTTTGCAAAACATTCACAAATTATGGAAGAAACCCCTTACGCAATCTAGCTTGACCCGTTTTGCATGTTAGTCAGTAAGCAAAATGAGATGTTTCACTCGTATCAACTAGCACACTAATGTTTCAAACCATGAATTAAACATGTTTTATCATCCACTAGTTGCTAGGCAAGGGCCTTGAGGCCTAGAAAAAGTGCCTTTGTACTATAGCAAGGGAATCAAAGTGAAGAGCTAGGAATTATTCTAACCCGCTCTATTCAACATTGGTTTGAATCAACTCAGATTTGACACATGGGATCAGTTCAATTTCTGGTGTAAAAGTTGATTCAATTCAGAGAAGCGCTGTCAAAGTTAAAACAAGTAAAAGGTAATTCAACCAATCTCCACAAGTCAAATGCACTGTATTAGAAGAGGAAGTGGTTTGGATTCATGTCCTATTTGCTTGGAAAGAAAGCCAATAAGAGAAGAAAAGAATAGGGAAGACATATTCTGTACATCTTGTTTCCTTGGCATAGTGCAAAAATCAGGCAATTGAATTGATTTTGTATTCACATTCCATCTAATGAAGAAGTTTCAGAGATAACAAATACATATCAAGATATAATAAATGCCATGACATTAAGGTCTCTAAGCATCTCTATTGGATGAAGTCTCTTCTTTTTGTACAAATAACAACATTGAAGTTCCTAATATGAATGTAATAATTGTAGACAAAATGCCTCGATAACAACAGCATAAGTCACAACAAGTTCTTAATTTAGATCATTATCTTGTAGGATTATGTTCTACATATACAGCTTTCAAGAGTTTAATGATCGGTTTGATGAAGTAAATATTAAGTTACTTCTTTGTGTAGCATGTCTTAGTCAATGCTATTCCAAATTTTGAGAACAAAATCTTAGTTTTTCTTGCTCAATTTTATCAATGTGAATTTTCTCCTATAGATTTGATGGCTCTTGGTAATCAACTTAAGACTTATATAGTTGATATACATATAAATGATGAGTTTGTTATGATATTCTTGTCAAGACAAAAAAAACATGAAGTTGACTCAGTATATCTTGTGAAGTTGGCCTTGTTGTCACTGCTACTGTGGAGAGATCTTTTTCTGCAATGTAGATAGTGAAAAACAGACAGGGAAATCAAATAGGAGATTATTGGATGAATGATTGTTTAGCTACTTATGCAAAAAAGATGTATTTGATAATGTTGACTAATAAGATAATCATTAAAGATTTCAGTCGTCGAGGGCAATTTGTATGTATGTGAAACAATTTGGGCAAAATTGAATATGGTGTCATTAGTGTGAGCGTATTGCTTTAGATATAGTTACTATGTCTTGTAGTGTGTTTTGAGGAATTGAACTAGTATGCTTTTATAGGGTGTTTTTGTGTTAGAGGATTCTATCATTGAACTTGCATAGTTTTGATTGGATTCTATTAAATCATGAAGATGTGTTGCATCCATATGCCATTTGAAGGTGGAGTTTAATATTGTATCGGTACTTAGCTTCAAATAAACTATGGAAAGAGCATTGTTTTGTCACACTTTCAAAATTAACCATTTAAAATTTCTAATATAGATTATATAATTTCTGCATCCAGCACCTCTCAGGTCCTGGATCTGCCACTGACCATATCAATTATAAATAATACAATGATTGTCGTGTTCAAATTTAGCCAACATACAAACTAAAAACTCCTAAAAGTCAAATTCTCAACCATACCGTCTGTAAATACTGAGCATTTACGGGGGAATCTTTCTGGCAAGGCCACCAAGATCAAAAGTCATGCTCAAGCTAAGAATTTTATAATTAGATATCAAAAAGTTATAAAATAACTAGTAATTCATCCCTGAGAAGCAAGGCAATATAAGCACACCCAGCAAGAATGAGACCGGTTTAAGCTATGATCATTCCATGTTCAAGCATAAGAATTCAAGATCGATGATGTCAGGCGAAGAAAACCGAGCTCATGGAGAGATAATACTGACCGTTCTTTCCGTTCCTGGATGTTCTTCGTCTGGTTCCTGTAGTGGTTCTCGATGAACTGCTTCGCGGCAGCTACCCGTTCCATCGTCAAGCTCGAGCCGACTTCCTCAACCTCCACATCCTCCGCTACCGCCGCCAGTCCCTCAGCCGTCGCCGCCTCCCCTCCGTTCTCCTCGCTGTCCATTTCCATCTCTCTGCCCTTCTTTAATTCCTCCCCCTTCCTGCGCTGAGTTCGCTCTCTCCCTTCCCCGTTCTTATTTATGCATTTTCTATAATTTTAATTCTTGTAAACAAACACTATGCGTGCGTTCTTACTATAGCACGATTAAACTAGGCCTCCCATCCGTCAGATTACTACAATTTCCTTGAATCGGACGTCGACTGATCATTCCGCACCAGACAAGAGTCCGCAGAGGATCCTGGCGTCTTTTGATTTTTATTATTATTATTATTATTAATCTTGATTCCTCCTTATTTATTAATGAATTACATGGGAACACGACGAGATTGGATCACACTAACGAGGGCATGGGAGCGGAGTCCGGACCCGCTTCCCTGGGCATCCCCGCCGTCAATTTCCAATCCGATGGTGCATATTGGCTCATCCATTGTTCAGGCGGGAGAACATCGTGGCTCCAGCTCACGTCGCCGGCTGACCGCCGACTCCTCGGCCCTGCGATGACGATCCAACGCTCGGTAAGCAGCAAGCCGCACACCCTCCACGGTCCCACGCGCAACGTGCCCGCTGTAGTACATGGAACATCGAAAGAGCAAACAGCATCACGCCACGTAGAGAAACTTCTAGTCCTTCGGTTCTGATTTGTCCGTGAATCTGTTTGGTGGCGTGCAAAGTGGCGGAATAATATCTGGCTTGATGGCGGATTGATATTTCTGTGTCGGTATAGAATCCAGCTGTCCGATGAGGAAGCAAATTAACAAATTTTCATATCGATCCTCCAGTGAGTCAGTTTAAACTTTGAAAGGGAATTTGTGAAAACCTCAGCAAGCAAACTGCAAAACCAGGCCGGGAGATGTCGTCAAATCTTGGTTTTAAAGCTAATTAAGGATAAAGTTGATTAGTAGTTTCTTAATCGCATCCAGTTGGCAACACTCTGTTATATAATATATATATATATTTAAATATATACTTGCCCCAAAGGATATTTAGTGAAAAGTAAGCTTGCCCGCTATGGATTCTACTTTCTAGTGGAATTGTGGAAGCTCTTGTTGTATTGTTGCACAAATTTTTATAATTATGACGACTAGCTGTCGTATTAGTGACCATGAATATAATATTATATTCTTGCACCAAATATGAATTTAAATATGATGACCAGCTGTCATATTGTTGATGAACATGATACTTGATAGTTTGTGAAATACCTCATTAAAATGAGTACAATTTTTTTTATATTTTAGAAATATCTATGAAACTAATTCAAATATTTACTGATCCTATCTGTCAAGCGATCGCCGATCGGTCATATATCGGGTAGGATCTTATCCACTTCGGATCAAAGAGTCGTTGATAAAGTGGTATTCTACTTCCTGCATACCAAAGACTAGTAGATTGCGTTAGCCGACCAAACAGGGAGACGCCCCTCCCTCCGTGTTTGGTCCTCTAACACTCAAGTTAGCCTCAATTACAGAGAAAATTTGCTGAAGGAGAAAAGTGGTGTTGAGAGAGTTCCTGCGCTTACCTGAGGCCTTCATCCAAAGGCCTATTTATAGGTAGAGAGAGATTAGGGTTCCTTGCCAGCTGTCCACATGTGTGAAGATTTCCTTCCTTATTGGGCTTTCCCTATATGGGCTACTCATGATTGCATCTGCCACGTGTCCGCATCTGATAGGCCTCTTAGTTGGCAAGGAATATTCTCTGTCATTTTGTTAGGCTAGGCGACAAAGAGGACTCTTGTCTTCTTCGCTGATTGGACTCCGCCGACGTGGCCACTCGGCCACGTGATCCGATCGGCTGTTGACACCTTGGCGACTTATCTTCGCCGACCGGTCCATTGTTGAAGAGGTGACTTCTTGCTGTCGGAGGGGCGCGTTGATGACGTCTTTTGGAAATAAGGCGTCCGATCGGCTTATCATCCGATCGGCGCATTCGGTCGGTCGGCCTTATTACCCAGTTGCCTTTCATATTAACTCTGCTAATTGTTGACCTGACTCTCCTGAAGACCAAAGTGATCTGGCACATATTCTTTGACTTGACCGAGATTTTTTATGATGATATGGCTTCTGGGTTGACCGGATCAATTTTTTTTAATTTTGTTATAATCTAAGTATTCAACTTTTACGGTTCGACTAATTATGGCGATGATCGGTCCGATCCTATATAAATTTTTTAGTGACTACTAGAGTAAATCGGGAAGTACAAATGAGGTGGAAAGACTTTTTCTCTAAGGGCAAATGCCATTTGGAAATTGATCTCTATTTTATTGTGAAAAATCTATCACATTTTAACTAACTGGTTTCCCAATCATGTGTCAATCTGTTTTCAAGTGGCAAAAGACGATTTGCTCATCCCAATACTCCCGTCAATCCGTCTCTAAGCTAACACAGAAGAGGTAATCACAGAGAGCTAATAGTAAAAATGATCAAGATATGCTCAAACATGCATGTCAAGCACTAGAAACTTGTATCTTATGTCTACTGATTTATTTAGAGATTTACATATATATATATTCAATGAGTGTAACTATTACATCATTATTTAAGAGGGAAAATTCTCACTTCTCATGAAAATTTAACTTTAATTTTATTTTTTTAATGATATTAAACTCTTAATTTGAATGTTTATTTTTTTATATTTTAATCATTAGTTATTAAGTTTGACCATAGAAATTTATTCATTTTATTTTTTTTATTTATTTACATATCA
>JBAMIB010078456.1:0-14825 GCA_037177415.1 Kaempferia rotunda
CTTTGTTGCTTAAAATCAACAAGAGGATATTTATAAATAGGTTGATATGGTCCCATACCAACATATTCTCTCCGAATCTCATCTTGTTTATCACATGGATATTGCCAAATTGCAATTCGTTTTCCAGGATCTCGCTCATTATACGGATGATTGCTTTCTATTGTATCTACCACTTCATGATCAAGTTTCATTTTTTTTGTTTCCATTGTAGACTTTGAGCTTGAAGGAGAAGGATCATTTGTAACACTTGGATTATTTGTTGATTGAACATTGTCTTTTCGAGAGAAATAATCGTTGATATTCCTTTTTGACATATCCTTTAATTTTGCCTATCATTACAAACATAAAAAATAACAACTTAAAAAATAATAAATAAACATTACTTACAGCCTAAATCAAATCCCAAGTTATTCTAATAATATCAAATCAACTATTTCATTCATCTTTCCTAATTGCACATAAATCATAGCAAAAAAAATTTATCAACCTCAACAAAAAAATAAAACAAAACAAACCACATATACACAAACACAAACAATAACTGGACTCCTTGTTTCACAGTAGCCTCGTTAGAATCATCCACCACTGCATATGTACCCAATAAGTCAATAACCCAAACCCCTACTAATAGTATCATAGGAAATTAAAGAATTTCACTCATTCACTGTAACTGGATACTAGGCACCTTGTTATTATCTAGTATCTACTCTTGAGAATTAATTTGTTTGGCCTTTATGAAAAATTAGTATATTAATATTCTAATGTCTATACCTAACTGTACATACACCGTAAGCAAGACAATATATCATATATATGAAGTCTGGAAAGAGAACTTTATGAAACAGACTTACAGGTTAGCGATGTTGTTGTTCCTTGCTGCTGTGCTGTTGTAATTGATGTAACCAAAGAAGTTTTGTAGCTTTTTAAGGAACAGGATGTGGAGCATAGTAACTGCGATAATAACGAGCAAAAGATTGTTCATGACTGGGCAACAATCTCCATCGGAAAAACCTATTACCTTGAACTAGTTTTGGTTGGAATCTTCAATGAAAAACGAGGAACCATAATTTAGACTTTCAGCTATCAATGAGCAGGAAATCTAGGAAACACACCAGGTATTACGTTAGTAATCTCAATCAGGAGGTATCAGAAACAGATAGACTTTTAGAACAATACTGGTGCCTTTGGTTCATTGGAAATGTTGAGCTATTTTTCACTGCTCGTGGAATTTTCATAAAATTGTACTGTTTTTAATAATCATTCTTAGCTATTTTTTAGTTTCTTTCGTGAATAACTATGCTTAGTCTGCTTTATTATCAAAAGAAAGAACATCCAAATAATGTTATTTATTATGAACAAATAAAGCAGGCCGATTAGAAATAAGACAGGGTCAGCGAGACATGCAAACCAAAGTCACATTATTAACTTAACCAGAATCACACCAAAGCACTACTATAAATAGCATCATTACTCCATTAAGTTGCTTTGGGTCAAAACTAGTTAATGGTCCTCTAAAACAACAAAACAATAAAAATAAAATCATATTTAGATTCAATGTTCATCAAGTAGTTTTAGTTAAAACTATTAAAGTTTCATGAATATAACAGTAACCTTATTTATAAAAATACTAAAGTTGCATTTAAATAATTAGAAAGAAAAAAATACTAAAGTTAGGTGAATCTTGCCATGGAACATTAGCAAGTAAAATTAAGAAGCGAATAGAATCTTTTCTAGAATATTTAGATGCGAATAGAATCAGTTCCAGAGTATACCAGCTTCGCATGTCAGTGTCAAGGATCCACCCTGCACAGTGCACAAAGCTGGACTCTAATATAGAATAAGTCCGGATCTTTGGCAATTGGTGTTCCAGACATGGTTCTTTAATCTGACGGCTACTTCGACGATGACCTAAAGCAATATATATGATGAGATCCTAAAACGCTTCACATTGGATTCTCCAAATAGCTATGAATCCTGACAAAATCTTGCGATTTGTACTTTCTAATAAGAGACATTGAGATTCCCTCCAGAGGCATATATACTACAATGTCCCTTCAGAAATCCTAATCAAATTCCCAAGGTTAGGATATCCGAATATGCCTGGAACAAGAATCTAAGATGCATGCCTGGATCAACCCCACCACCATTTCTGCTCTCTAAAAGCTCTTAGCTTTTGGAATCTAAGTTTGTACATGTTGCTGCTCCTAGGAAACTAGACAAGTAGATCATAGTTTACTTAGTTCCTAGCAAATCAAACTTTGTTTTGTTTTAGTAATAATCTTTTGTTTAACTCAGTAGGTAATCTGGTGGATAGGTAATATGTTCAGTTCGATGCCTGCATCAAAGTTCTTGCTGATTTCTCATGTTCAAATGAGAGATTTAACTATGAAACTTTGTGAGAATAGGATATGTTTTACCTTAGAAATTGTGTGTACAGCATGCTGGCTTTGTTAGGAAACAAGGATTGCTTTACTATTTTGTTCATCTTCATCGGTTGTCAAGCTGTTCTTTGATGTCGAATTCTTCGGCAACTGGTGATTGCGGCATGCCGACTGCACCTCAAAGGGTGGTGGTGATCCAGGATGCATCAAAAGATTTAAGTTCCAGCGCAATCAAATGGGCCATTGATGGTCTTTCCCTTAAACTTGGGGATGAACTCACTCTCCTTGGAGTTCTTCACCATGTCAACACCCCTAGTACGTTATTTTTCCAGCGAGCTAGGAAATTAAGTAAAAAAAATCCACAAGATTTTCTTTTAAGATCAAAAGAAAAACAAGACTCTGGTAATTCCAATCAACTATTTGCTAAATAGACTTTTTAACAGATGGTTTTTCTTTAAACAATTGCCATCTAAGAGCAATTTGGTTTCAGTGGGGTACAGAAGTAAGATAGATTCCAACTCTGTGTTGGCAACAAACACTAGGATCATCAGCGAGGAAGTTGCAAGGAAGGAGGAAGAATACCAGAGAAGTGCAGAGTTATTGCCCATCCGTGAGCTATATAAATCCAAAAAGGTAACACTGCAGTGTTTTAGTTGCACAAATAAATATAGGCAATGACATGCGTGTACAAGTGTGTTTCATATAACAGATTGTTAACCTGACTAATTGTTGGAAATACCAGATTGCATTTAACATAAGTGTTGTTGCGGCATCTTCACCGAAAGTAGCTGCCCTTGAAGCTGTCAGCAAGCTAAAGGCAACGTGGATAATTCTTGACAGGTTGGGAAAAATGTCAAGAAATTATTTCATAAGAAAAATGGTTAGTAAATCAGCTCATCCAATACAGAAATAAGCACCTAAAAGAAAGGGGGAAACAAGCAAGGAAGCAAAGAAGTATTGAATGCTTAAATACACTTGAAATAGGAGGAATTAGCATGCATATTAGTGACAAAAATTATGCTCTCCTAGAATGCTTGGTTTTGTAAATGACATTTTTCTCTCTCTTTTCAATAGGCAGATGAAAAAAGACAAGAATTTTTTCTTGGAAAGGCTACCTTGTGGCATCTCCAGAATGAAGCGTAACAATAGTGTAGAACACCTCAGAGAGCCCAAGTTGCATCGAAGAAATGATGAGTTCTCAGAGGCAAATGTGGTGAACCCCATAAGGTACAATGAGATGCTACCGGGACCAGAGATAAAATCAGGTACTACTGAAATGGTGCTAGAATTTCCTGATGATGGAGATCTTTTCAGTTTGGAGCTGACCGCGATAAGTAAGCCACAGTTATTTTTTAATAAGTCATTGGTATATCCCTAAATAAGGCAGTTTTTCTTCTACATTTACATAGGAACAAAAAATTCACCTCCCTTATAAAATGAACCTTCTCAATGATAAAATGATGCTACAACAACAATAATAACAAAGCCTTATGGGGTCTAAAAGCTAAAATCAAAAAATATTTTCCATGCCACTGCAATTTCATTATTCTTGTTGTTGAGTCATCCACATATACCACCACCATTGCCACTATTTAAACTCTTATATGAGTGTAATTGTCTCGGCAATTAATGGAATTAGAAGAAAAAAAATTCCTTACCGTTGACATCCTCTCATACACATCAAACCCACTTTATTTAATTGCTCAATGCAACATCAGTTCAGTGTGGCCTTTGGGTCACTCTACTCATTGTTCTTCTTTCAACAAAACTACACACAAGGCATGATCTAAACCTACTAAGTAAAACATCCCCTTAATTTTTTTTTGGGTTGTGTCACCTAATGAAGTTGGCCCCTACTACACACACGTTAACTCTCAAATGGCAACTGAGGTGTTGTTCATTTAAAGTCTATCATCTTCAAAAGCTTGAGACATGGCGCACACCTTTTTATCGAATTGGCAAGATACAAGTCATGGGGTCGTTATTCAGCCTTCTGACCTCTACACCCTAGTCTGTTTTTTATAGGGACTGCATCTAAAAAACGACTTTGCCTTTTATAGATTGGAATATCACCTCTACAATAAACTATGAGACAAAATATGTTGCATCAAGAATTCAAGATACATCAGAGGTCTTACATATGGGCAAATCATTGAAATAAGAATACCATAGCAACAAAACAACTCAAGCAACAAGAACAAGGTAAATCTAATTCTTTGTATAAATCCAGTGCATTGAAACCAACCCTAAGAAAACATGGTTATACCACTATCTTTGATTGCCCAGTGCCCACTCTTTGGTATCATATGTATACATCCACAAGCCATCCCAACCATGAAATTAATCACATTATTAGTAACCATAATTAAAGCAATAAAATCCTCAATTTTTTATCCAATTTTCAGTGTAAACAATTTATCATCAAACGCGGCCTTAATATATCAATCATACACAATTACAAGATCAAAATAGCCTTGTATGACTAATATTTACAAGATCAAAATATCTTTATAAGTCACTATCAACACACAATTACAATAACGTAATCTTAGTTACATCCCAAACTAATCAATCAATAGGTCTTTTTGTTATTATCAACCTCAAATTATTCTCCCCGACTAATCAATCAATAGGTCTTTTTGTTATTCACAACCTCATATTATTGTCCAAGAAGTTGAGCTCACCCTCCTCAATTGTGTACCATGTTATCTCAACAAATGCTCAAGAAATTACTAGAGAAGCTCCTAAACTCCTTTGGATCTACACGAACAATTCCCACCCTTTTTAGCATAGGGAACGTCATCAATAATGATAAGTTGACAAAATCACGCTCAAGCTATTTATAGAATGATATTCCAATAATTGCATTATATGCACAGTAATCAACTCCAAAATTTCACCTTCATGCTTCATCCCTTAAAGTCATTTGTGCTCAAAATTTGAATATCAAGTCAGTTTAAAATTGTACTTATTTTATGTAAATCAGTTCAACAATAACTCATCTTTACAAATGTATCTGAACACAACATATTTGCTGAACTTTTATGTTAACCAACACTTTTCAAACTAGACAGTTTGCAACTTAATCAATAATGCATCTTGATGTTCAGGATTGATTTCACTAACTTGTCCTTCAGTAAAATTTAATTGTAGCAACGCTTACGTTCAAATGGTTCAATATATAATGCTAAACACGAAACCGATTTTCTTGCACTAGACTTTGTCAATCCTCAAACATTTTATAATTATTTTTCTCCAAACAAACTTCTTGAGCCTTGCTCCCCTTAGTCATTGTCCCTCATTGGTCCTTTGTGCACGTTCCCATTCTTAATTTACCCATGTAAAATTTTGTTTTATATCTTTGAGTAATACATCAAATAGGTTGAAGCTCAAGCAATAAGTTCTGATCCATAGTTTCAATACCTAGTTAAATGTATGGTATTATCAATGATACTTCCATGCAAACTTTTCTCCTCATGAAGATGATCTCCTTTTGAAATCCATTTTGTTGTCTATCATTCCCTATTGGCCTAAGCCTCTTAGCTAGTGGTAGATTTTTAACTTCCACCTCATACAAAGTAGGAGGGGGACAATCAAATTGACATAGCGCTAAGTGTTGAGTCCAAAAGAATTTAGATATCTCTACAATGACATGATATTGTCCACTTTGAGCCTAAGCCCACATGATTTTGCTCTTGGGCTCTACCTAAAATGTCTCATACCAATGGATATATCTTTCTCTTATAAACTCATGATCTTTTCCTTGTGTTTTCAAGGTGGGACTATGTTTGCAACCTTACAACCCCAACACTAAGGAGTAAGGACCTTCTCCTCCTTATATTGCCTGTCCAATTCAACTAACATAGCTTTAGTAAACTTGAGTGTGGTCAATTTGATGTTGGAAGGCCATTGACATTGAGTCATTAGTTATAAACTTAAGGTGAGGTTCTTAACATAGGTAAAAAAAATTATATTGATTTTAATGAATTGTAGGATGGGTGAGGACCACTCTAAATCCCCTTGGCCGTCTTCTCTCCTAGAATTCATTAAATATCACTTTAATGTGCAAGAGATTATCTATCATTGTGTATTTATTGGATCTTTCCAACATGTCAACAAAGGTTCTTAGGGAGTTCTCTCACAAGGATTAAATAGATTCTAAAGATCATAATCATAAAGATTAGATAAGAGCCATCAACTTCCATTGCTGCCTCCACAATCCTCTCAATGAACTAAGACTATGGCTCTCACAACCCTATATCAATGACATCAGGCTATCCACTTCCTTTGTCAATAGTTACAAAAAGGGGAACAACTAACATGAGAAGGAACTAAGAAATTCAATTCTATAATTCCATCTTGCTAACTGATAAATCCTAACTAAAAAGAATGAACAGTTTCTCTAGTACATTTCTCCAAGTATTATTTAGGTATTAGTTTACTTCCAAAGGAACAAAATCTTCTCTTTAAGGATTTATAGCAAGAAAGAATGTCCATGTTATAGCTGTGACAGTAAGAAACGAATACACAAGATATGAATATCTAAAGATACTAACTACCTTTTTTGGAGAGAATATCCAAAATCTCAATGTGCTTGCAAGAGCCAATGAACCTTGACATGAGCAGCCCAAGTAAAATGAGTAGGTCTAATTTTGCAAAACTGTCCAGAAGCTCTACTGATGGTCAATTAATCTTTGTAATATCTATAGCAAATGCTAAAATTAATGAGCTTGGTTAAAAAAAAAAATCTCAGGTTCTAGGTTGTCTGAGAAAAAACACACTTCCATCCATCTTCAAGAAGATGACTACATAAGCATTCAAGTAGCAGCAGACGATAAAGGTTCAATGACTTCAAAAATGCCGCAAACACAAAATGATGAAAACAAGAATCAGGAGCTTGGAGCAATGAACCAAATATTGGAGGGAGAACAAGAATATCCTGGTTGTAAAGAGTGTGGCATAGAAAGACCAAAAGCAGCATCTTTAAAGGAGTTCACTTATACTGAGCTGTATACTGCGACAAAGGGATTTTGCCAGGAAAATTTTCTATCTGAAGGAGGATTTGGGTCTGTCTTCAGAGGAGAACTTGATAGTGGGCAATGGATTGCTGTCAAGCAATATAAACATGCAAGTTCACAAGGGGAGCGAGAATTTCAGTCAGAGGTTCATCTTCTAGGACAACTAAGACACAAGTATGTGGTCATGCTACTTGGTTCATGCTCAGAAAGAAATCACAGGTTGCTTGTCTATGAGTATGTCTGCAATGGTTCATTGGAACAACATCTGTCAAGTAAGATTTTGTGTTCTATTTATCTACTGTTTTAACAAGCAAGGTTTTTATTAGCAATTAATTTTATCACTTCATAGCAAAGAAATGCTAACGGATTATCCAAACCTGCTCAACTAGATTGTAGAATTCATACCAATATAATAAAAAAAATATACTCTAGAAGAACAAAACCTTATTGGAATTTTAGGCTGAAAGAAAGCTTACCCTAGTCCCTTTCTTCTTCAAAGTTTAAGAACACTTTTTTTTGGTCAATTTCATGCAGAAAACAGTTCATCCCTTTTGACTTGGGAACAAAGGTTGAAGATTGCTATTGGAGTTGCAAAAGGTTTGAACTATCTGCACCAGAATAACATAATCCATAGAGATATGAGGCCCAACAACATCCTCCTAACACATGAATATGAAACTATGGTAACAAATTTAGACCATCCAACATAAAGGAATTGCAAAATGAAATTTGAAAATTTTTAAATTTAACTCGCTTTCTGTTGCTGAATGCATCAGTTGGGAGATTTTGGGCTTTCAAGAAAGCAACGAAATGAGTCTGTTTGTGTGTCTGAAAACAAGGTAGTAGGTACTATTGGATACTTGGCACCAGAATACACAGAACGTGGCAGACTATCAACTAAATCTGATGTTTATTCATTCGGAGTGGTTTTACTTGAGTTAATCACAGGTCGAACAACAATGGACAACAATTTAGAAAACAAAGGTCTTGTTGGATGGGTAAGTTATAGTGTTTTACCTTTGCATCTATATATTATCCTCAATTATGTGTTTCCTTCTCTGCAGGCAAGACCACTTCTGCAGGAGAGGAACTACCCTGAACTGATTGATGAAAGGCTTCTTGATTGCCATGACTTGTATCAACTATTTTGGATGATAACTTTGATTGAGCAATGTCTTGTAAGGGACCATGATAAAAGGCCATGTATGGAAAAGGTAAGAAGTGAAATCTTTCATAAAACAGCTAATTCTGTTTTTACAGTATTACCACATGATTAATAATGTTTGAAGAATTATACTATATTATAAACCTGCACCTGATATGAACAATATTTTCATGATCAAATTACCAGAAAAACATGATCTATTTAGACTGCTTAGTAGACTTTTCCATGAAAATCACAATGAATTCACTTCTTGGTTCATGAAAGGTGGTACACATCCTAACATGCATGATAGATGGAGAGGCAATTGGTGTCAGTGAGACTTTCTCCCCTGTTCACTCTTCGGCTAATAGTTTGCCAAGCGAAAATGTTTCACAGGATGAGCAAGAATTAGAATGGGAAGAGACCACAAGCAATGGCATACCATGGAGTACTAGATCTCAAACCAGCGAACCATTTTCAACAGTGCCAAGTTCCGAAAGTTCAACAAGATCAAGAAGTTTCTGGAACATAATGGTAAATCCTCAAGGCACGAAAATATATTACAATGAGATGCTCACATAGAAACAGTGTATAAAGTTAGCGCTCATACGTCAAGTTTCAATGGGTAGTAAAATGATGTAGCCAGTGCACCATAAATGGCATTCTCTTTCATGGCTCATAAACAGGATAGCAAAGAATGGACAGTAAAATGTAATCAGTGCACCATAGATGGCATTCTCTTTCACGGCTCATGAACAGGAGACATATGTACCAAACCCCACATAGACATATCACAAGCGTGTATAGAATGAACTGATCTGAGCAAGAAATCCATGAAAGCTATTGCAAAGTGAACATACAAGCAAATAAATGGCATTACAACCTCTGACGGGTGATCAAAAGCTCAAAAAACTGCTACCGTCGAAGATTTGAAGAAGATAAATGGGCCTCACACCAGAAAATGAGGTTTGGCGCCCTTGATCTAATAGGCTTACTCAAAATAATTGAAAATCAATTAAATTCATTTAAAATCCATGGTTAATGTATAGACTACTCAACTGATCTAAGCAAGAAATAGATGAAACCTACTGCAAAGTGGGCATAAATGTCATTATAACGTCTGACCAGTGATCGAAAGCTCAGACAACTGCTACCGTCAAAGATATGAAGTATACGAATGTGCCTCGCACCAGAAAATAAGGTTTCAAGCCCCTGATCTAAGTTAAATTAACTCAAAAACAAATGAAAATCAGTCAAGTTCATTCAAAATCCAAGAGACCGAGGAAATCAACTAAAAAATGGGCATACAAGCTTATAAATGAAAAAACAACCTCTAACCAGTAATCGAAGCTCGATCGGAAAACTGCTACCAACAAAGACTTGAAAAATATAAATGGCCAGAAAACTAGGTCTGACAACCTTAATCTAAGTTAAGCTTACTCTCAAACAATGGAATGCGAAGTAAAATCATTCAAAACTTGCAAGTTGTTCAACCTTCGTCATTCATTGGAACACATAAAACAAGGGAAACGGGATCGTCGTTGAACAAACAGGATCAAATAACGAGCGGCCGAAGGAAAAGAGTGGTTTAAGACGTACGATGCATACCTCCACCACCCTCTCTCGCAATGACCCGCCGTCCTCACCGACCTACTCTCCTCGGTGGGGGAAGATGGAATGAAGCGGAAAATAAGAGAAGGCGGGCCTTTTATAGTAGGGCTCGATCACCGACTTGGGAGATATTTGAATCGTCAAACTATTCCTAAACTGAATCCCGGGTGATTGCCCTGCGGGAATGAGAAAACATGTATGAGTTTCGTATCTTTAATTTTATAACTCACACTTTTTAAATTATCACTAAATTCATAATTCCCTCAATCAAATTTATTATCATTCTGATTTTCAAATATATACAAACGCCTCTCATTTAGTTCATTCTATTTGATACCCCTTTATTTTTTTTTTCCTTTAGTTTAAATCAGCTCTTTCACCGGATTAATCACGATGGAAGTGACAGAATTCTGGCCGAAAAATTTCATCAACCGAGATAAATCCAGAAGCGATTTATCCAAATAGCTAGTATTTTCTTACCAGAATTTTAGGTTTGTTATCCCTTTCAAAAATTTATGTTATATTTCACTTTAACAGCTCTTCAGAGCTAACCTTGTATATTTTGAAAAGAGCAAAGCAAAGTATGAGGGCTTATTAAGCCAAACAAGTGACTTTCCTCTTAATTATTAGAATAACTAAAAAAATTGGTTTCAACTTTGTCTGAGTCCGGGTTTGAACCGGAACCTCTAGTTGGTGAAACTAGTGTGACTTCCAACTACACCACCCAGACTACGTAGAGGGTTTTTTTATAAATTATATATATATATCAATTTAATTAAGATTATTCAAATTATTTTAAAATAATAAAATCATAATAACGTCGTTGTTAAAAGTGGCTATAATAATTTTAAAAAAGAATTTTAACTACAATAAAATGATATCGATCAAGTTTAAATATGTTTATATCAAATATTCTACCTGTGATATTTTAAATCAAATTGAACCAGTATAATTTTAGTTAGAGGGCTAAATTATAATTCTAAAATATATCCTTTGCCCCGGTTGGGATTCTCTGATTCATAATCTTTGATTTATTCCTGGTCCAGTTCATGACAGTCGTTGAATTAAAGGTAAGATTCAAATATTGATCTCTTTTTATATGATCCAATGATTGTTATATACTAACCAGAGTTGATGTGGTGGCAAAATATTGAGTAATTTACCTGAGCAGCAAGGTTCGAAACCGATGACACATGGTTTAATACCCAAGTAAAGGGTCGTGATTCCATTATTTACTTCATTTATGAAATGTAAAGTCGGACCGTACATTTCAGGATTCGTTGGCTCATAACATCTAGATACCAGATACATGGTAAGCAATGATATGCTCAAGGAAAAAACTCAAGGAAAAACTAAATAACACACACATAGTGATGGGGCCCATCATTTTACTTTTTGTGAGCTCCATCACTTCATGTATGTGTCATTAAATTTTTCTTTGAGTTTCATTCTCTGAGCAAATCATTTCTCTAAAAAAAACTGAAATACAAAAGTCCATACAATATGCAGATGAACTTTATCTTTTTTTAAAAAAACAATATGTATAGTCCCAATAAAAGATATTAAAATTAACAAAAAAAAAAAAGATATAATACATTTAAACGAGAAAGATGTATTCAACAGATCAATTGCATCACATATTGTAGATGCAAAATATTTGATAACATACATTTATAGAAGCAAAAAAGTTTAATTTGAGTGAACACCATCCATCCACTTGAGGGAGTAAAACAATTGTATAGTTTCACAACTACAACTAATAAAAATAGGCAATTGACATTTCATAACTAAATTTCCTCACTTTTTTCTGTTATTCTGTTGCCTCACTTGGCCATCATGACCTTAACAAATTCCTCATAGTTAATCTGGCCGTCACCGTCGACATCAGCTTCGCGAATCATTTCGTCCACCTCCTCGTCTGTGAGTTTCTCTCCCAGGTTAGTCATCACATGACGGAGTTCAGCTGCTGAGATGAAGCCATTTTGGTCCTTGTCGAACACACGGAAAGCTTCCTTCAGTTCTTCCTCTGAATCAGTATCCTTCATCTTGCGTGCCATCAGATTAAGAAACTCTGGGAAATCAATCGTGCCATTGCCGTCTGCATCAACCTCATTTATCATGTCCTGCAGTTCAGCTTCGGTAGGGTTCTGACCCAAAGAACGCATCACAGTCCCAAGTTCCTTAGTTGTGATGCTACCTGTTTGGAAATCATGGAATTCCACAGAGAATATTGGACAATTAGAATCAAGTATGTCATGTTTTTAGATCTTGATGAATTATAATGTATCATTTTCGAGCATTTGAAAATTATGAAAACAGAATCTAACAAGAGATTTTTTTTCCTATCAGTTCCAACGAAAACAAACTCACCATTTTGAGTAGAATACTCAGATGTTCGATTGAAAGTAACTAGGTAATACATAAATTTAGCACAAAGAAACATCTTCAAATAAGCAGTATATGCACTGACAAACAAAACCATAACTTCTTGACTACATTCAACGACAATGTCTATTTAGTTCCATCCTAGTTTTTTTTTTCCCCATGAGAAAAGGAAACAGTGGAAAAAGCCTGCGGTAATATACTAACTAGAGATCAGTGCGCAGAGAGCCTTAATTATAAGGTTATTGCAAAAGAAAAGTAGGAACAAGATTCCACCCTCATTAGATCATATCATGTATACATGGGAGAGTATCCATCACAACTATGTTTTTTCCGTAACAATATATTTGCTAGTTGCCATGACTCAATATTCAGTTATTCGCTTGCAAAAATTGCACAAAGTAAGATGCCCTGTTGCTATACATTCTTTTCAACTCATATACCTAGAAACTGGATATAACGTGGAAAAGAAAATGACATATGTTGCAGGACCTTAGATGCGTTGCCTGCACTGCTAATCAATTGACTATTCCATGTGTTAAAATCCTCACACTAACATGGTATTATCCTTACCATCCTAAATGCATCTCTCTTTTCAGCTCCTTCACTGCTTCACATGTAGGGTGGTCTAGGAATGGAAATTTTGGGACTCAGCTAAGTATCTCTCTTATCTATCTGATACGCAAACCACCTCACTGGCCAGAATCCACTTGAATTCAATCCCAAACCTTTTTCTTAATTTTCCAACTAAATTACATCGTTACTATTCTTGGTTCACCAATGATGTTTTGGTAGTTGTTAAGTTTGATTGGTAACCAGTTCTGTAAGTTAAGGGAGTGGACAACTCTATAGATGAGTAATTTAGCTAGTCCAAACCCAACACATAATTGACTTTTATTGAAACTATTGACACTAGCAAGATAGAAATAGAAGATCTCGTTCTTCAAAAATAGGTTAAGTTACCATATGAAGTATGAACTTGTGATCATTTATCCAAAAACTTAAGGTAGGGAAAAGATTCTACAGACTTTATTTTCTTAGCAATACTAATAAAAGAATCACACATTTCTATCTCCACATATAAGCATGTAAATATGAAAAAAGCAGTAATGGCATAGACATGCACGGATCAACAATCCTGGTGACAAAGTGATCAAATGATAATGAAGAGGGAAAAACAAACAAACAAAAAAAAAACATTCTTTACTTCGTAATTATCATGTATCGATCCAATTGGAACATATTAGAGGAATGAACCAGCATTGTGCATAGAACTAAAATTTGAGAGAACAGAATTAAATTCGAAATCATTTTCATAAAAGAAGTAGAGCAAGGCAGTGACATCTGATTTCCAAACAAACTCTTCCGCTAGTGGACAAAATCATGTTATCTGAAGCCCACAAAAGTTATAAACACAACGAATCGAGCACTAATGGTCGCAGATCTAGGCATCAAAGCGAAGAGAAATGCAATGGGCCAAAGAGGATCAGACCGTCGCCGTCCTTGTCGAACAAGCTGAACGCCTCCTTGAACTCAGCGATCTGGTCGTCGGTGAGCTTGTCCGCCATGCCTCCTACGCGATCGATCACAGAATAGAGACGGAGGGAAGGAGGGGGGTGAAGACGATGGCGAGAGGACGAGGAAATGGAGAAGCGGATGGACCCGAGCGTTTTCTGCCGTCGACTTCGCTGCTTCGGGCTTCACGAGTTAATTGCGCGATTAATTACGTAAATAGCCCATTAGTCCTTAATCATCGCCTAATTGCGACTAAGTCTTTTTAGGCAATTACTCTTCTCGTCTTTAAAAATTCTTAAATAACATGTTCATATTAAAATATTTAAAATTTGAAATTAAGTTAATAAAATATCTCATTTTTATGATTTAATTGCAAATCAAATAGTAGTAAAAAAAAAATATTTTCTACCCGATAAAAAAAAATTGCTTGGAATGTGTTCCAAATAACTGTTTTACGTCTTTGAGCGTGTAATGATTCTTTGATTAGACCTCGATGAAAATTAAGTTGCTGTGAGTAATGTATCAGAGTCAACTTGTTTATTTCATCATCTTTAGTTTCGGGATTCACGTTGTAGTCAGTATAAAAGTCTGATTTTTCTTATACGAATCTCATGATCTTGTTTCATTAGTTGGTGATCCTGTTTGTTAGGTGAGTCAGCGGACATTGGGGATCGCCTTGCGAGTCGGATGAAGATCGTCAACGCGGAGCCGTACACACGGAGACGAGCAGACAGCGTTAGCAAACCAAACAGGGAGTCGCCGCCCCTTGTTTGG
>JBAMIB010078560.1:0-14823 GCA_037177415.1 Kaempferia rotunda
ACACAATAAAATAGGAACATCATTACTCTGTTCGAATCTAAAAGTTGTTGAAGCCTATTCATTAACAGAGGTACCTCACTCTCAAAATATGGGAGAATATATAGAATCTCCAAAGTAGAATATCTTCCATCAACAAAATACAGAAGATTATAGCATAAAGTTTCCCTCCCCTATGAAATACAATTTCAAGCTAGTGAGCATATAAAGGTAGATAGATCAATAACCTGCCAAGCATGAATGTCAAAGATGACTAAACTGGTCGATCCTGAAAAGGCTTCAAAAGGTTTCAAATAACCATCCTCAGATGCCCTGAAAAATAGATGCATTACCAAACAAATCAATTGAACAATTCAAACAAAGAAAGTGCATAAGTTAAATAAATCATTATACGGTTTAAAATAGTTGTTGAGACAAAGAAAGTATGTCATTAATCTACTCTATAAAATTGGTATGTGGGCTTGCAAACCAATTAGGAGCAATGTACAGAGTTATGTATTGAAATAAACTAGTTACTAGATGTTGAAAGTTTGATTTACTTAGCTTATACAAGAACAAATCTCACCTATGCTTTGAGTATATATAGTGTACCATTTGATTTTGAGATATTTAAAATCTCCAAAAAAAAAAAAGTAATTTTGTTCGGTAAATACACAAACAAGCAACATGATGTAGTGCGGAAGTTAAATACACAGTGATGGCCTTAAGAATATGTGAAATATTGTGGTTGAAATTTCTCTTACGATACCTAAACTAGTCTTTGGAGAAACCAATTCAATTGTACATATTGTGACAATAAAGAAACATGTGAGATAAACCATAATCCAATTCACCATGATCATACAATGTATGCCGAGATAGATAAATTCATTATTCAAAAGAAACTAGATGAAGTGATTGTAAAACTATGTCATTGATCTACATCATAAAATAACAGATATTAAGGATAGAAGAGTTTTAAATAAAAATTTAAAATAAACAGGTTTTAAAGGTTGTACATCTTAAATACATTTTACTATACATAAATTATATAATTTAATATTAACTAAATTAAAACTCACCAGTTGTTCTCGCGTACAGATCAATAACTTAAATTTCTGAGCATTTAAGCTGCGTCTCAAACAAGTAAGCAAGCAACCATTAATTACGTGGTCTTTTCTCGTGATACACCAGAATAAACCATGTAATATCATACACAAAATATACCTAGCAAATAAAGGACCAAAATCCGATGCCAACAAGAAATACTGCAGCTAAAATACAAGTAGCAGCTAGTAATAAATAGTCTCAAGGTGTATTTAAAGAGAAGCGAGCACCATAATCACCAAGTAACCACAGTTATTTACAGACTTTGAACGTAATTATATACCACTAAGCTCTTTCTCCAGATATGAGATCCAACACAACTCGCTTAATGCTGCCACAATTTTCTATCAGAAGCTTCTTGTTTTTCGCCCTATCAGTGAAACCCTGCAACAATTGAACGATGCTTTCAGTTATCATAGTAGGAACATAGTTTAAAAAGAGCAAAGAGTTAGCAGCTGACCATGTCGTCAAGTTCCTCGAGAAGTGGATACCATTCAGCATAGTCACAAAGTTCATCTATAGACTGCTCCAGGTCATACTTGTTTCTCTTGAGAACTTCCTTGTTCAACTCTATCTGCTTAAAGCCCATTTCTTCCAATTCCTTGAGCAATGTATCCTCATTGGTGTTAATCGGCGTAGAAGGCAGTGGCAGCGGTTGAGAATGATCGTCCTTGGTTAAATCAATGATAGGATCTGACAGGGGAACGATGTCAGGTGCGAGGGATTCATTAGTCTTGGGGTTGGCATCAAGTTTTGATGTTTCATCAGTAATCATTGGTTTCACTAGTTTGTCTGAACTATTGCCGAGTATGGATTCAGGAGAAATGCTGTCATTGGGATCTGCATTAATATCGATAATTCCAGTCCGACCTTGAATACTGCTTTCGGGTGGTAAATTCAAATTCAGTCCGCTACCAGAGCTCCATTGACTGGTATCTACCTGTTCAAGTAAAGGAAAAAAAAAGAACAGATGAGGTTGATGACAGTGTTATAATTATAATCCGACCTATTTATATCAGACCTGGATAAACACCCAAAGTTCTTGCCCGAACTTGTGTCCAGAAGATGTTACCAATCTCCAATGTGACATACAGGGCCCAGGTGTCGCCGGCGAAACAAAATCAACAGCAATGTCAATTTCCAACCCCACAGGAAGCCCATCGAATGGAATCTGCAAATGGAAAAGATTGCTTCAGTTGAAATAATTATGAAAACTCACGAGTGATGAGAACAATTTAATGTAATACCTGCAATAAAATTGAGTTTCGGTTAACAAATTGATAGCCACCAACCCAAACAAGCTGTGTGCCATAAGGCCATCGAGTAACACCATTATTTCTCATCCGCCATATTTTTGTAAATGGGATTGATGGAGGGATCAGGGTCCCATCTGACACAGTTACATCTTTAATAAAAAGACTGTCTAACATTGCACTTAGCCCTCCAAAACCATGCAGGTGTGGAAGGTGCGGAGAAGATCGTTGTCTAGAATGCTGAAATGTGGAAATGGAAAGAGTTATGCTTTATAGTATGGAATAAAACCAAGGAAATTAGTTAGTTTCATACTGCACGATAAGAATCCTTGATCAATTCATGAGAGAATCGATGAGATTTGTCAATCCGAGTATAATCAGCTTCATTGCCCATCTTAGAGAAACATACACTACATAAATCATAGTCATCCTTCCTACAGAGAAAAGGAAAGAAATGTCAAAAGATAGGTGCACAAAAACTATGAAACCAGCAATAAAACTACTACGAGGAAGGCAAGAAATACATACACATTAGATTTGAATCGTGGACCAACAATAGGGTACATTCCACAACCATCACATTTAATTCCTCTGTGAAAAGCATGGAGCAGATTATCAATAAATCCATCATCTCTTTGGTTTGGCTGAGGAATAAGCCTTGCACCATTCAAAAAAGGTAGGTCAGCTGTACTGGGCTGTTGTTTGTCACCCTCAAAATTAAAACCATCGAGTGTTCCTGCAGGAGCTGCACCACTTGGAAATTGTTTATTCTTGTGACCATCCATCATGGCAGTAACAGCATTTGTTCCAGCTTGAGCAGATGGATTATAGTCTTCATTCTGTATCCCAGTCTGTGCCGGAGGTACAAAGAGAGGAGGGCCAGCTATGACAGATTTCCCATGATGACCAACATTACTAATTTGATTCTGACGATCAGTAGTCTCACTCAGCAATTCACTAGTTGAGGGATTCCCAGATGCTTGCTCAAATACTGGTAAATTGGGACTATGAACAGATGCCTGAGTCTTGTCTATATCAACCTGACTTGCACTAACCAGATTCTCACGCAGCTGCTCTGAAACCAGATCAGATATTATTGTTGAGGCTGGAGCAGAAGTATTTAGGATTTTTGATTCTTCATTGACGTTATGATCCTCTGGCTGCATTGTTACTTGATCAGGTACTTCTGATGGCTCTCCAGTTGAACTGTTCAAAGACCGATTGACATTTGGTATACCTAATTTGGCGATGTGGTCTACTATATCAGCTACTACTGGTGAAGATGATGCAATCTTTGGAAGGATATCACTAGAAAACTTGGAAAATGAAGATCGAAATGGTTCAGGGACAGGTTTTAGGACCTCATTAATAATTGAAATTATTTCGGGTGATTGGCTCTCTTTTTGTTCAGGGACAGCAGTTGCATAATTCACATTCTCTTTCTTTAGGTTAGCAACTGCACTAGTATTAGATTTCAAGCAGATATTGATTCTAAGAGGATTTAAGTGTTGATTAATAGCAGCATCATGTAACTCATCATCATTGTCAAGTGCTACAACGTCACCATCTTCATCAATATAGGTAAGGACGAGATCAGCTTCTGAACTGAGTTTGAACAGGCTAACAATCTTCTTTCTCAGTATAGCCATGTTGTGATCAATTGACTCTCCATGGACATGAGCACTAAATCGCTTAAGTGTGTCACCATACTTCACCTGGGAATGCAAGTGGATGTTCATAAAACAACAACAAAAAAATTAAAAAACAAAATAAGACCAGAAGAGAGCTTAGCCTTGCGAAGAGGTAAAATAGGCAACTACAAAAAATAGAAGGTTGTAAAAAAAATAAAGGCAAATTTTTCTTTGCCCATTGGATCGAACAATTACTTGCAAAGAGGAAAACTAGTGCAACACCACAAAAGAAAAACAAATAAATCTTGTTGTGAAGTCAGTCAACTTTGTCAAAGATAAACTTTTTGGAGGTAAAAGCTAGGGATCGTGAATGAAAAAGATTGCGAACATAAAAAAGAGCATTTGAGAAATAAACATGACAACAAAAACTTTGATAAAAGTATTTTTAAGTCATACAAAAACAAAAACTGAACATAAAGCGAGGATATGAATCATGTTGCCAATTTGTTGAGGCCAGTGAAGAGAAAAAACTTTAACTTATAGTTGCAAGGCAAGTCAAGAAATTACAGAATACCATGGCAAGATATATACCTAACTATTTAGGTATGCTACATGAATTTTATGTAATCATCATTCAGCTAAACCATCTCATATTACTTAAACTGGATGTTGTAAATGAAATACATATTTTAGAGTGAAGTTTGATTTAAATCCTCGAGCCTTACTTTGCTACTCTTCGTGTCTTGAATGTCAAGAGTTGCCTTGTTTCTGATCTTAATAGACCATCTATTTTCAGAAATATTATCTTTTAATCGCTGATGGTTATGTTTCATTGTCAAGTTTGATTTAAAGTATAGAGCATTAATTTGTTATTCTTAACTTCTTGAATTTCAAGTGTTACCTTGTTTGTTGGTCATAATAAGCCATCTATTTCAGAAAATTAAATTTTTAATCACTGATGATTATGGAGGTTATCTTTTTTTCAGACATCTTTATTTATAAAGCTCAAGATAAATATTGAAATTCCCAAACCCTATATAATTTTCAAGTATAAATGAAGCCATTTTAACACATTGGCAAAATTGTGTGCAGGTAAAGTTACATAGTGGAAATTGTCTGTCTTGCAATTATTCCAATGATGGAAAATGATTCCTAAGGAACTTTTCAAGATGTCAACCATCCTGAAATTGTGTTGCACTAAGCAAACTAGACTTCAAAGTTCTTATGAAGAATCCTACCATTTTAATCAAAAAACATTTCATATTCACGGTACATAATTAATCCATTTAAAACATATTGGCATATTGCACTTATGGACCAATTACTTTCACAACTGCAACATGCAATTCAATTTGTTCCTGCCCCGAGCATCAAATAAGAATGCCAAAAGACGCACTTTGTCCAGGCTATCTACACCAGCAATCACTGCACACCCTTGCGAGACTGAGTCATTACAAGGTCACCGACTTCAATTGGTTTATTATCATACCACAAACCTACAACAGGACCTAGCACTGATGTCAAATTGTGACACAATATATACTTAACAACACCAAAATACCATACATTTTTGACAGACATCCCATACTATCAGCCTCATAATTTGGACAATTGTGAACATTGGCTCCAAAGTAAGGAATTTCTCAAGGGATCGTCTATATCTATGTTGCTTCCACTAACAATGCTTAACTTCCAGGTTTTGCTGAAAGACATTTGTCGTTTCATGTACATAATCCGTTAAGACATTTACACACTTTCCACACTTCAACATGTGATTCAATTTAATCTTACCCCTAGAGTATCGGAGAATCATACCAAGAGTCATACCTTTTCTGAGTTATCTACCTGGATCACTCCTTGTTCTTGTCAAATCAGGTTGTTAAACTTTGCCTCCATATTTTTTTAGTAAATAACACTATCTTAAACTAAGGCCAATAGTCTCAACATGAAAGGGCTCAAAAAGTTAATTTCCAATTAGCTGTCTGAAAAAGGTCAAAACCACAAAGATCTAAGTCATAGTATCTACAATGAGCTATAGGTCACAGTTAATATGCCTGCTCAGGAACGCTAAAAAGGCAAAACTAAATTAAGCTAAATACTTAATATTTTACAATGTTTGCATGAACATCTGTCAGGTTGTTATTCCTTCACATATAAATAAAATACTTCACTTATCCTATAAATAACAAGTTTAATTATATGAAAAATATAAAAGCAAATAGTATGTCACCAAATCTCAAAACAAGATCGCTTTTTCGACATGAGAATGAGAATTGCTTACCTGATAACTTCTTGATCTAATGCAGCAACATCCAAGTCAAAGGTTGTCATGACAAAGTTATCATCCAACTCAAAGAAACATGTTTTAGTCTCAGACCAACATTAAAGTCAGCAAATAAGCCATGTTACTATCAATTAATTGAGGTTGTCTTATTCAACCCATCAAGCTCAGTAGGAGGATATCACCAATAATATCAACATCACCAAAATCACTTAGAATTGGGTTAACTTTTATTTGTTACTATACTAATCGTCAGCTTCAAATCTAATCTGTTGAACCAGTGTAAAATAAAATCTATAGATTGTATTTGTTTAACACCTAATTGCTCCCATATAGTGCTCTCTATATTTTCTAGTAGCCGCATTCATTCTATTATTCTCATCTCTGGACACACTTTTTTATATACTTTTTCCAAACTGCAACAATTCAATTCTTTTATCCCACAAAGCATGAAAAATCATATCACAAGCTTATAATTTTTTTTTCCATTTAGCATAAAGGGCACCCCATTCAAACAATGACTCCAAAAGTTTATTCTCAACAACACTCAATTTTAAATATTAAATTCCTCACTACCTATTAATTTTGATTAAAGTAAAACAATAAGCAATTATATTACGGCATTAAACTCCTTTGTTGATGCATGAATATTAATGTATAATTGTTTATTTCTATTTTATATATTAATAAATTTTTACTATGTTATAATTAACTTCAAATTCATATATTTATATAGATAGATAGATAGACGCCTCCGTGCGTGACAGAAGGAAGGGGGTTTGCCCATGTGGTAGCATTGACTAGCACCTGACACATGGCCAGCCCTCCTCTGTCGTGCAAGGAGTGGGTAACAGATCCCTGTGTGTAGGGTTGTTACCCTACTTACCTTATGATGCTCACCTTGAGAATTTTTTTTTTTAATTTCCTTTAGCCTAAATATTATAATTTAACCCCTAAACCCTAAATTCAAAACCCTAAGCTCTTAAAAACATAAAGAAAAAAATTATATACATGGTGCATAAAATGAACACCAGCACCATAAGGTAAGTAGGGAAACAAAATCATATATAGTATTTAACATAAAAAAAATTTACACACGGTGCTCACAAGGTGTGTAGGCTAGCATCTCTCTATCTATATATATATACCGCACACCCCTTGAACACCTAGTGTAATTTTTAAAATTTTTATTTTTAGAGCTTAGGGTCTAGGGTATGCACCATAAAAGTGTGCACCATAACATCCCTATATATATATATATATATATATATATTACCCAATTACATATTTAATGTAAGCTCATGCCAGACTTATATTATTGATTCCTATATAACTTAGTAATACAAAATATTAGAAATACTATTTGTAGTATTTAAGAAAAAATACTAAAGATTGTTAATATATAATTATCAAAGACACTAAAAGATTATATAAAAATTCATTACAATAAAATAGAATTAAATGGCATGGTCATTATTAAAATTATTTTCCAAAAATATTAAGAGTATTATATTAAGTCTAATCAGATTAAATAGTCTATATATTAGTTATTCTTTATAATCAGATTAGCAATATCGAATGATAAAGATAATAACTACTAATTATTAATGATAATAGCGTACTATTTATTTAATTCTATTTGTTCTGATTAAAACACTATTGCATAGTTATACTCCTAAATAATTTATGTG
Organism: Kaempferia rotunda; assembly: GCA_037177415.1. Taxonomy (NCBI): domain Eukaryota; kingdom Viridiplantae; phylum Streptophyta; class Magnoliopsida; order Zingiberales; family Zingiberaceae; genus Kaempferia; species Kaempferia rotunda. Next base: position 7,940 of record JBAMIB010078560.1, read on the forward strand.
CAGAACTGCACATCATAATCATCCAATCTTTGCCTTCTTAACTTCACAATTCACAAACACTAAGCAAACTTCGATAAGTCATCCAATGTTTCTCCCTCACGCTATGAAAGACCACAACTCCCTTGTTAGCAAAATGATCTCTACATCACCCTTGAATTCCCAATACTGTCTCTACCATGCTTTTTCTCAGCCTCACTTCTCTGATGCAACTTTGGGTGTGTTTTATTGGTCATTTTTGTAAGTTTTATTGGTCTTTCTGAAATAATTTGCCTTTGCTTGTGCTAATTATGGAAATTCAGATCAGAACTAGCCAATCTTAATCAAAATTTGTTGATCCATATTTGGATAAGAAGATTTTCCAAACCACGATTGGGTCTATCACATTTGCAACCTTTGAATGTCCACGAATTTAACTAATAATAACCAAAAGTTAAGAGTGAATTACACACGTGGGACATCTATCAATGAACCAAGTAGGGGTGAGGTACTTACTCTTTTTCAATGGTTAGAAGGATTCAAATCCACATTCTTATATTTTTTTTTCACATTAGTGTACTTTTGATTTAATTCTTTTCTAAGTATATGAATAAGCCTAGCTAGATATAAATATATAAAATTTTAATAATTTATTTTATATAATATTTTATAAAATCATAATAATTTATATTATATTTAAGGTTTAATTATATGTAAATTTTATAAAATTTCAACAATTTATCATTAACTAAATTATATATATGTTTAACTATATATAAATTTTATAAAATGTTATAGCTCATTATGCATTTTATGTATACAAAAATATAAGTTATCATGTATTCTATTTACAATTTCTATTTTATTCTATAGAAATATGTTGTATTTGTTTTTATTATTGACTAGTATATTTATTAAACTCATAGTATTATTTTCCAGTTCGACCAGTCAAATTAATACCAGTTTGATTCCAATTTGATTTTCAAAATATTGTCGGCAACTAAAACTAATATACCTTATAACAAACCCCAACATATCCCACTCCCACCCAGTCCCTTTCTTACTCAACTCATGTCTTGTTTGAACTCTCCAGCCTCCTCACTCACATGGAAAAGACAAGCGTACAAAGGATGCCTCCTCTGTCACATGGAAAAGACAAGTGGACAAAGGATGCCTCCTGTCACATGGAAAAGACAAGGATGGAAGTGGGCGAAGGATGTCTGTGATTTCTTGATCGTAACCCTCCTACTGTTGTAACCCAATTAAATACATAAGATCTCTAGATTTTAAGAGAGATTTAAACCTCACTACACTTATGTGAATGACAAACTTAGATTCATGATAACTAGAACGAACCATCCAAATATATTTAATGAATATTATTCCTCATTCATATATAAGTGCATGAATAACATGTGCACTTGTCCCCACGGAATGGATTGATGGCTAGTGCATTAGGTGTTGCCACCAATGAATAACATGTGCACTCACCCACTATCAGATCTCTTATGTTTGAAGAAAGTTTATGATCGATTAGATCTAAGCATGAAACCTTTAGTTTTGATGTCAGTGATACATTTCTAAATTGGATCGTGTCATTTATTACTATTTTGATGGTATAACATAACCTGTATTGAACAAGTTCTATTTGCCAACAATAAAATCATTGAAAACACTAGAGAAACATTGACAAAGTGTTCAAGACTATAATATTATATAAATGAAATGAAAATCGATATGTGTCTGTAAACCACCGTATCATTATATTTTGAAAAATGATTCCCTAATAAGTTTGTGACCTCAAAACATTCTTCCTTAGACGAACTGAATTCAAAGGCATCATCCAACCTTTGGTTGAATAACAATAAAAAAATTACTAATTGAAATAAAGTTGGGCTTTAACAGATATCTTATGGCTCAACTAACAGAAGTTAACAGATGTTTGGTCCACTGGACCAACAAAGGAGAACTTTCAAATGACATCCTTGACCAAATGGCAAATATCATTAGACGAGCGCTTACTTTGAGGTCTATAGAAGGAAAAGGAGACTTTTTGAAAAATTGGAGACCTCTACAGTGATTTTGAGAGGCAAACTCCCAATTAATCACTACCTCACAACCTTCAAACTCCTAATTCTCTCCAATTCATCTCTAACTAAACCAAACAACATTCTTACTTTGACTAAATCTGGAGAAAAATATTATAAATACGTATTGTAAATCTCTTTCCGGACGGTTCAAATATCAGGGATAAACATAAACATTCAGTCAATCAAATTTAATAAAGTAAAATCATAGAAGTAAATTTAACAAAGTATTAGAAATAGGCGATTGGAAGCTACATGCAATATTTCTCCTGATAGTTCCCTTGTTGACCTTATGACAATAGAATTGCCTGAAGTTTGGTCAACCCAGTCTTTCGGATCAGTGGCCAACCAAAAATTTTTATCAAAAACAATAATGGTGCTCAAGTGATTGATGATCAAGCGAAACCGATATTAAAAAAAAAATCCGCCTAAATACAGTAAAAAAAAATATCAGGCGAAATGGTCATGAACAACACATGTAACGGAATCCCAGCTGAACTAATCAAACCACATAGGCGAGCAACGATCATTCGTACCCGACGGAAACATCAAGGTAATAAAAGCTTAGCTTCTAATCAACGATCAACGAATATTGGAATGAAAAAAAAAATCGCACCTTGATGACAAAATCCCGCTCGCTGACGCGAGGCTCCATCGGCGGGAAGGAATCGATCAGCGAGAACTGCGCCAGCGTAGCAGATTAGATCGAGATGCCCCAACCCTAATAATATCAGAACGAAGGGTCCGTAAAGACCGAGGGTACAGCTTCTATTTCAACCTATGCACGCCCTTTCTTGTTCCTTCCTGAGCAAGAAAAAAACAGAAAAATCAATCCATTAATTAACACATAGGGATTTGGGAGTCTCCTCCGCAAACCCAGTTCACATCCTTTCTGTCCGATCGGATGGATCAAATATCCTTACGATGTGCACCGCATATTTTTAAGATGTGATTTGATCCGTCCAATCTAAAAGGGGACATGGGCATACAGGAAATTAAGGACAAAGGATGTGAACTGCCTCCGGACGCGGCTACTTTCTTATCCTCGCGTCTCTCGAAATCAATCCACATTGCAATTACGACCGTAATTAAATTAAATCATAACATTTATATTGTTCTGTTCGTTTAATAAATAAATGAAGTCAATCTAAACCGTATGTTACCCAAAGGCTCAAGTAAAATTTTGAATTGATAAAAAAAAACATACATTATTTTAATATTTATCAAAGATACACTTTTTCTATAAATTTTTCTATTATATCCTTTTATAAATTTGATTTTTTATTTTTTTATTTTTCATATTATTTCTCTATTTTTTTTTCATCTTTCATGTGCAACCTATCTTCTTTTTCCTCTTCTTTTCTTTTCTCTCTCTTTTACATATATGCATGCATAATGTGTATCTAATATGAAAAATCATATTGAGCTCACAGTGTTTAACACTATAGAAGAAGTAGAAATAAGTAATGGAGAGTACCGTTGAACTTCTTGCAGTCTCAGAAATTCACAGGATATGAAATAGGTTCAATCGGACTTATCTAGATTCAATCGATCAATTTAGATCAATTAATGGAGTTCAACGGTATCTGCCATTACTTATTTCAAATTCTCTATAAGTGTGAAAATGTTAATGAAATAATTGGTTAAAAATCCCAATGAGGGTCTGATATAAATGGTTAAAATCTACTGATTGACCTATATATATATCTGATTAGACTCATTTCAGGTCCTGTAGATTTCTGAGACTGTAAGAAGTCAAACGATACTATTTATTGCTTATTTCTGCTTCTTTGGATGTGTTAAATTGTTAATGGAATAATCGGCTAAATTCCTAGCCCAGGCCTGATATGAATCACATAAGCCCCATGTTGGGCTTGATACAATTTCATATGAAACCTAATGTGGCCTAAAATTTTTGGTTCTTTTGGTTTAACCTTAATCTGTCTTATCCATTATTTTAAGGAATTTAAATATAATTAATGAGAGATATAAATAATTTTATTAGTAATTAAAAAATATCAAGTTTAGAATATTATAAAAGGACTAAATTATATATATATATTTGGATTTAATTATAATTTAAAACGTTTAAAGCACCTTAAGGCAGTCCACAAATTACTTAATTAGACTAAAATATATTTTAATATTTTACTCTTTATCACATAGATAAAAAGATAATATGAAAATAATAAAATAACTTTTTTTTTATGTTGTTAAGTTCATAATACATTAATATATACTTTTAGATTTAATTAAAGTTTAGAATGCATGGAGTACTTGAAAAATAAAAGTGAGATTTAGTTTAAAGAAACTCTTGCATTGTTGATTTAAGTTAAAATGTGAATGATGTGATATTATAATTTTTAGCTCGATTCTTAACTAGAGAAACTCTAAAAACGTGACATTTTACATTATTTACATTTTAGTGTGACACTTTTTGTTTGACTCTAGAAATTTTAGGCCACATTAGGCCTGATATGAGTCTAATATAATTTCATATAAGATCCAATGTGAACTTGATATGAAACTTAAAGGTCACATTAGGCTCAATATGGAATTATATCAGATCCATGTTAGGCCTAATATAATTTCATATTAGGTCTAATGTGTGTCTGATATGATTTATATCACGCCCAACGTGGGTCTAATATGAATCATATTAGGTCCACGCTAGGATTTTTTAGTTGATTATTTCATTAACAATAACACCTCTCGAGAAGCCGAAATAAGTAATAGATAGTACTGTTTAACTCCTTACAGCCTCATAAATCCATAGGACCTGAAATGAATCCAATCAAACATGTCTAGGTCGATCAGCCATTGATGAACCTGACATGTCCGATTGGACTCATTTTATGTCCTATAAATTTCTGAGGCTGTAAGGAGTCAAATGGTATTATCTATTACTTATTTCGGCTTCTCGAAAGGTGTTAAATTGTTAATGGAATAATCAACTAAAAAAATCCTAGCGTGGGCACTTGATATGAAACGTATCAGGTACACATTGAGCCTAATATAGAATGATATCAGACCTAACATGAGTATGATATGGAACGATATCAAGCCATACGTGGACCTGATATGATTCATATTAGGCCACGTTGGTATTTTTAGCCAATTATTCTATTGATATTTTAACACCTCTGTAGAAGTTAAAATGAGTAATGGATAACATCGTTTGACTCCTTGTAGCCTCAGAAACTCACATGACCTAAAATGTGTGCAATCCAACATGTCTAGGTCTATGAGTGGATTTTGATTGAAACCTATTGATGGACTTATACATATCCAATTTGACCTATCTCAGGTCTTGTGAATTTTTGAGCTTTCAAGGAGTCTAATGATACCCTCTATTACTTATTTCGGCTTCTCCCAGGGTGTTATAATGTTATTGAACGAATCAACTAAACCATAAACATCATCATGGGTATGATATGATTTCATATTATGCTCATGTTATGCATGCAAAAGAGAGGAAAGATAACAAAGAAGAAGAAAGAGAAGAGAGGTAGCATGCATATGAGAGAGGAAAGAGAAGAGAGAGTAATGACTTAGAAATGAAAAAGATAAAAAGTTAGATTTATCACGAGGGTAAAACGGAAAGAGCACTAGAAAAAGTGCGCCCTTTAGTAAATATTAAAGTAGCACGCGCCTTTTGATAAATTCAAAAACCTATGTGTAAATTTTGATAAATTGTCGCGAACTAAATCAAATTTAAAGTAATTATGTAAGATTGACTTAATTTTTTGGATGAGTTTAAATTTTATTCGAATTTATTTATTCACATATATATATATATATATATATATATATAATAAGAACTTTATTGATTCACATCATTCTTAAATTTTATTTATGAAATTTTTTTATAAATAATTTATAATATGTATTCATTAATATTAATGAAAGAACTTAATATTGAATATATATGTGTTTACCTTTATTTATTTATTTTATTTAAATTTATTTATTTAATTATACGAAGTTATCCGGTTGAATATTAAATTTACTCATAAATATTAAATTTATTTATAATCCTTTCTACAACTCAATAAGACGGTGAAAACCCACAAAAAAAAAAGAAATTATATATTAGCTACGGTTTTAACGACAGATTATTTCACTCCATTGTGAATACTATTAGATAATTTATTTGTCATCAATATTAGTGACGGAGTTTTAATCCGCCGCTAATTATAGGATAAAATTTAAAAAATCATCAAATCATTAGCAATGAAATATTTAATTTCTTCACCGATAGCTACGGAGTAGATATTCTATCGCTAAAGTTGGGAAAATATAGGGTTTTCGACCAGAAGATCGCATTCACCCGATCGATCTCCTCTTTCTCACCCTCCGACGATCCTATATGATGACCTTCCGCCGCATCTCCGGCTAACTTCCTCTCTGGCGTGTCCTCTCCAACGTACCTTCGTGCGTCCTCAGTGGTGGCGTCCAGCGGCCTCAGCCTCGTGTCCAACAAACTCAACCTCGTCTTCGACCTCCTTAGCACTCTCTTCGGCGTTCCCGAGTCATTGGTGCTCTCCGACGTCCGTGAGTCAGTGTGCCCGAGCTCCTTCTCCTCTCCGGAATCTAGCTCCTCTCCAACATCACTGTGCCCTAGCTCTCCGCCGTCCGTGAGCACTCCTTCGAGCTCCATTTGTCTGCTCCTCTCCGTCGCAAGTTAAAGCTTTGGTGCTCTTAGGTCTTGTATGCTTGTGAGGTTGAATCTGGCCTCACGTTGTGCTCGCGAGGTCGGATCTGCTTCTGAAGTTGTTGTGCTTGCGATCCCGTTGTGCTAGTGAGCCCAGCTAGCCTTGC
>JBAMIB010078870.1:0-14816 GCA_037177415.1 Kaempferia rotunda
AAATCTTTCTAGACATATAATGTATACCGTTGGATCATATTGATTCAACTGTTTATTTGAGAGGAGAATACGTATAAATATGATCAAATTGATTCAACTATTTATTTGAGAGGAGATTACCTATAAATATCTCCCTTCCCTTCACTTATGCATCATCTTCAAGGATAGTAATCTCTCTTTACTTACTAATCTCTGAACCCCTTTCAATTGCTCTTACCTTCTCTTGTAGTTTTCTTGTGAGTTAGATTTACTTAACAACTTTGCAGGAATAAGTTGGCTAAGTGTCGCATAGGTGAGTAGTGCTAAATTTAATCCCACACAATTGGTAGTACAACCAACATCTAAATATTATGCTTATGAGTAATGATGTTGGGCGCTGAGGCCTTGGGAAATCAATCTTATGCATAAGAGAAGCAACATACCTAAGACTAACATGACAAGGCTACGACAATGAAGATGGATACTCTTGAAGCACGAGTTGCTAATTTAGAGTAAGCTATCACTGAGGTGCAATCCACCGTAGAGGTGATTAGTGTGAATAGCTCGGAGGAAGATAGCACTTAGGTAAAGTCTAATAACTAACTGTCTAGATGGGGTGGAGATAAGGTGTGGTGAGTTAAATGTTACCACCAAGGTCATTTTCGATTGTAAAAATGCTTACCCTGTTTGGTTGTAAGTTGTCTCTTAGGAGCTTGCTAGACTTAAGAGTGTTCGTGGAGTGGTAGTTGCAAGTATGGACAAAAATGGAGTCATGCACACATAAGGTGTGTTATAGGCACACATGTGGGACTACCTCGGGGTGTTCAAGTGTTAGCTATGTCAATGCCAACAAAAGCCATCTACATGGGCGTCCACTTTACTAAGGTTGATAGTTTCTTGTACAATCTCGAGAGGTTTTTTGACTTCAAGGGTATACAGGATAATGCTTTGAGAATCAATGGTGCATCTATCTGCTTACAAAATGTTGTGCAAATGTGGTTCCATTATAAGTTTGGCAATAAGAATAACGGTCTTCATTCAATAGACACTTAGAAGAACATCGACTAAGACCATGGCAAATGTGGGTTTTGTGATGGCAAAAAGATTGACAAGCTAAAAATGGGTAAGTCCAATACACCCATTTACTTCATTTATGATGGTCCACATTCGATTGCTCACAGCGCAAGACCAAAAATGTCATGATAAGCCAACATGAAGAAAGTCTGGCCTCCACTTGGGATCATGTCAAATACTTGTGCTCCCAAAGCTAAAGCTATCACTCCTTTGGCCAAGAAATGATTAGTTTGTAAGCGCAACTATGACCGACAAAAAAGTTTGAACAATGCTAGATATAGGAGCAACTCACTATTTTATTGTCGAAGATGAGGCTAAGTGGTTGATGTTAGGACTGGATGTAGTGATGGCTTCACCTTACTCCCCTTTTATAGCTTTCATCCTTTTTTAAATTTTACTTGTTATTTTGTTCAACTGATCTGACTTTTATTAGTCGACTAGATCCACCTATGAGTCAATCAGTCAACTATTTTTAACCTGTGTCTACCAACGGCTACTTGTGTCGACTATATTCCACCGTTAGTCGACTGATTCACAGTAGCTCTTAGGTTATTCAACCATTGCAGCATAACTTTATAGATCAATGGCTCCCTATGTTGCATGGATACGGATACAAGTATTGTATCGGATACGACACAGATACTGTGATACAGATAATTTTGAAAATATAAGACACGATACGGCTAGGATACGACGATTATTAAAAAATAAAAAAATATTATATTTATATAGTATTAAAAATTAAAAATACTAGAATAGAAAACCATGTCCATATTACATCAATCATAATATCTATTACAAGCAAAAAGTAAACATAACAAAATGCAACACACAAAATCCACTTAAACAAGTAAAAAAAATCAAACATCCATATCGGTCTCCCCATCAACACTGCCTTCGTCAGTAAATAAGACTGACTCTAATTCAGGTTTATCAAGAGGGAGACAAATTGACAATTTCAAGGATAGCAACACTCTCTATGTCCATGGAATAAAATCCATCTACTCCAACATCCCACATCTTACTTTCTCCTTCATTATAATGTGGACTTCAATTTTACCCTTAAAATTTTTTATTTTTTTACAATTGAGCCTAAACGTGTCCTAGCTGTGTTTGACTGGTCAAACTGTTAAAAAAAAGTGAACGACACGTTTTTGCCATGTCTAACACGCGTATTTACGTGTCGTGTCCGTGTTATGTCCGTGCCCGACACTCCAAAAAAAAATATTTTTTTGGAGTGTCGGTGCTACACAGGAGAGCAATTAGGTGTTCAAAGATTTTCAACATATTCTATAGTTATAAGAGTCGAAGCAATTTAAATATAGATAGAGATATAATAGGAAATCGAGCCCAATGACATAGGACAATCCATATAACCGACCTCACTTAGTGGGATAAAAACTTAGTTGTGTTGTTGTATAAGAGTTGAATCAATTAGAATCTAAGGTGTAATGAATATGGTCAAAGGAGGAGACCAAAGAAATTAATTTAGTGAAAATTGATTTAATTAATTTGAATACTTTTAGGGATATATAGCTGATCTCACCTAATGGGATAAAACTTGGTTATTGTTGGTTGTTGTATTGTTAGGGATATAGCTTTGTATATAACTCATTGGAGGCATAAATTTATGTAGCAAACCTCTTAGTTGGGACAAATATGATTTAATGATGATAATTAGTTGTTTCTGAAAAATACTTATATATTGTATGCTGTTTTGGTCTAGAGGATTAAGCATTTTTCCTCTTCATATCTTCTAAGAGTGTCTTAGGACATGGCCTTGAGGTTGAGGAAACCTTAACAATCATATGAATATTTAATTCATGTTAGTTATTCAGAACTATCAGTTTTTACAATTTTGATAACATTCATTTTTTTGTTGGTTTACTCAATATAAATTGTGTACTATCTTCATTGGTACAACATTATGGTGATAATGTGTTAGTTACTTTCTAGTTAACATCCATCATCATAATTGATATGTTCAAGATTTATTTGATGTACACCCCTAATTTTTTATCATCATTCTATTCCACTCTATGTTAGTAATGACTAGCTTTTCTGGGGATCATATCCATGGTAACCATTAAAGAACTAATGCATTCCAATTTTATACACAAGTATCATAAATAATGAGTGTCAGCCTATCAAAATGAATAGTATATATATTTACCAATCTAATAATTAGAATAGGAGAAAGTCTATAAACCTACTCTTTAATATTACTTCAATCTATGAAATTTAGAAAATTTTTGTTACAACACATCAATTATTAAAGAATTTACTCTCCTTAAAATTATTATTATTGCATGTAATAGTAATGTACTGCCCATTGGCGGAAGTTTTGTACGTCGGGCTGCCCTTTGTATGCAATAGTAATGTACTAAAGTAATTTCAATGTAAAATGTTGAATATGATCTTTATCATTGTGATTCATAAAGAAAAATTAGTATGGGTTGCTGTCAAATCATAGCTATCTTCTATCTTTCTTCTTCTTTTTTGTTTTGATAATTTTATTCTTACTTTTAATATTGTTTTACCTTGTTTAATTAATCAACCTTCATACTTTTATATACCCTACCCTGATGTTGATCTTTTTCTGACTACATGGTTGCAGTTTTGATTTGGATTCAGATTTTGTAACATATGGGTAGGAATTAGCACTAGTACAGTATCTGTAGTATATTATAGTACTGACGTGGCACTAGCTTGGCTCTTTCTAGTCATGGGTCTCAATTGACTACAAATAGCAACATGTTAGAACTAATAAGAACAATTGCGATTATGAACACAATGGCTTTGAGGTAAATGATGTGAGAAATCAGCTCCTTGTTTCTGCTATCAGAGAACTTGAGTTTTATGATGCGGAAATACTGAGTACGTATGGATGTGGAGGCATGGGGTCGTTAGAGGGGGAGAGGGCGAATAATGTATCTGCAATAAAAATCACTTTCTTTCTCTTGCTAATTACATAGCAAGGCCACTCACACATTAATGAATAAATAAGACATGCAGAGAAGGGACACCGAAATTTACTTGGTTCACAACCCTCTAGTTGCTAGTCCAAGGCCTATGCATCCACTACTTTTCTCCTCTTCGATAAAAGGCCGGAGATGGAGAAACCTCTTTGTACATTAATTAGTAATAGTATAACACAACAAGAGGAGTACAACAAGAAACAATAAATAAAACAATTAACTTCGAGTGTTGTCGTCTGATCTTGAGCTCTAGGTCTCCTTTTATAGCTTTTGTCTTGATCTGGTCAAAGTATTGATGTGGTATGTTCAGTGGATCGAAAAACCCTATTCAATTGATCGAAAACGATTACCCAGTTTTCGGCCTCATCTATGAACAAGTCGTCTCTCATTGCTTCGGTTGACATGACAACTTTTCCCGCCGATCAAATCTTTTTTGGTCACCTGATCTCCACATTGGATCATATCTGACGTGGCTTTTCGGTTGCTTGATCTTGGTCAAGTCAGATCTCCACGTTGGATCATGTTCCACGCTGCTTTTTGATTGCCCGATCTCGATTATCCGATCGCTTGATCTTAGTCAAATCATATCTCCTGTGTGGTTTTTTGATCAATCGATCTCGATTTTTCGGTTGCCTACCGGCCATTAGGCACCTAAACTTGTTATTCGATCGACTGGAAGATCGATCGGAAAATCTGGTAGACTAAAACCTTGTTTCAGTTTTCAAAACTCCCTACTCAAGTCCACTACGATCAAGTCTACCTAAGTGGAGTTTCTACCCTCGGTCCGAGTGCAATTCACTCAATTCAGTTTACCATGCGCAAATTTCCTCCGGCTTCTCGTCCCTTGGATGTACAGAGTCCTTCGGATTCACTCTTTGTGCGTCTTTCTTGCTTCATTGGACTACTCTTCTGGCAAACTTCTCATACCTCAAATGTACTAAGTCCGTCAGTTCCCTTTTTGTCATTCTTCTCGTTCGTTTGTGTCTTCTACCCTAAGTCTATTGTCTCTGATACTCCTTCCACTTTCGGTCCTTCGGTTATGCCATACTACCTTTTACTGTACTTTTCGGACCTTGACCCTTCAGGTTGTCTTTGCGTGTTTATCTAAGTTCTTGCACATTTAGGCACACTTGTTAAAACAGAGCAAGACCTAATTTAAACTTACTTGACCAAACATAAAAATTGTGGTCTACATTACTTAGGTTCCAACGATATCCCCCTCAACCATTCAGGGTACTAAGATTAACTAGGTAAATGATCTTGCTTTTGTGTATATGCTAGTAGCAAGCAATCAATCAATCATTGAAATGGTATGCCAAAGAATCTTTCTATTTTCTCTATAAGATTTTTCTAATATTTATGAACTACATAAGGGTATGATTTCTTGTACTTTAGTAGCTTATTAAAGTTTTTATTTATATTTTTCTTTTTTTTTCTTCAAGAAAATTCTGAATTGCCAGCTGCAAAATTTCAAGCTGCTGGAGCAATTGGTGATGCTGCAATTAGAGAGTGGGGAATGCTTACAGATGAGAATAAGAAAAACTTAATAGTGTATTCTCTATTTTTTATGAGTTTGAAACTTAAGTTAATGTTTCCATATCCTTTCTAATTCTGTACCATTCGCAACATTCTGTTGCAGATTCTGTCTACACTATGTTATGGAGCATGCAAGTGCTTCGGATGCTTACGTCCAATTAAAGGTGTCTGCAGTTGCAGCTCAACTATTAAAGCGAGGATGGTAAACACAATTAAATTAATTGCCCATATTTCAACTTATGCTAGTGGCTAGTAGAAGTTAAGAATCTTGTTATTTTATTATTACCCAATAGGGTTACAATTCACGGCTTTATCGATTTGAACATGGCTATAAAATTAGGTACGAAGACTAGGTATGTCCAAACCTAAATGATACCCTTCCTATGGATGAAACAGGGGCACTTTCCTGTGATGGGTGTTGGTATAGATAAAATATATTCACGTGACTCAACCTGAAGCTAATCAGATTACCACAATAATGAAAACAACTTAGTATTCAAAATTATATTCAAATATAAATTATTTAGATATATTCACAGTGGAAAAGGGTGAAACAAACATACAAACTAATATCTGAAAGAAATACACCGTAAAATGCCAAAATAAATAAACACCGACTATCTGAATGGGAGTCAGTAGAAACCTATCCTAAAGCAATTCTGATGTCTTGATAACACTTAGAATACATGCCTTTGATATGTCTAGATGAAAGACACATAGGATGGTAGTTTGGGAAAAGGATAAGCAGCAAAGAAGTGCATCAGAAATATAGTTTTATCTTTAAAGCATCAGTATCTCATCACATTAATTAGTTAGATAGTCTTGAGCATAGTGGACTCTTGAGCATAGTGGACCTGTGATTTTTTCTTGCACTCCTATATCAGAGTTGCAGTGCTACATTGTGCACGCTCAACATGGGTACGGTTGCTACAGCATGACAACCACAGACTAAGATATCTTTGAATAAGTGGCAGGATGATGGTGGGTATTCTTGTAGACAAACGTTTGATTAGGGTTTTGACATCTATAATTAGAGAGAAGAGAAATACTTGGAGGGGTTTGATTTAAGTCATTCAACTTGACCTAGTGAGATATTAGAAGAGATATGCAATACTATCTGATCACAAATTATGAAGACAAAATAACAAAATTACAAATGAAAGGTGAAAACGGTGAAAATTGATAGGGAAGTTTGGAATTTCACTGAAAATCATGTAGAAAAGATATCAAAATTATAAATGAAAGATGAAAGTTGATGAGGAAGTTTGAAGCTTGACAATGCTCAATTTGAGACTGAGAGGAGTGGGTGAAAGGAGAGTGGGTGAAAGGAGTGCGGGTGAAGATAAATGTTTTAGTTCTATTATTTTTCTAACATTGCCACCTCCTTCTAGATTTGTAATATATATTTCTTTTTGTTTTTCAAAATAATATTGTTATCTTGTTATCTCATATTTTTGTTTGCTTGCAATATAACCCCCTACTTTTTTTGTCGCCTTCACCCTTTTTTTTTCTCTCTAGCATATAGGAGAAAGAAAGAGAGACGTCTCACCTTATACCAGCTTCAGTGGGATGATATTTTATTTTATCAATAAAGATAACAACACAAATATAGACTACTGATATTGCAACCAATGACTAATACCTCATTATCCATCAGTGATTGCTATTACCTCATTGCAATGACGGTATCTATACTCAAATGACTATCAACTCTGCTAATTTTGCTATTTCCATCAGTGATTGCTTTGACAAGTATCTTGCTGAGGCAGACTGTTGTTGAGGTCCCTTAATCATACTTGTCCTCGTGTGCATAGTGAATTATATGTAGCTTTGTTATTATAGATATGCTTCATCTTATAGTTAGTGTGTGTGTATATATAGTTGCTTTATATATCTGGTATAGAGTGTATGTGTGAGTCTAAGATATATATGCATATATAGAGAGAGGGAGGCTACTAACTCATTGCCAAACCTTCTTAGCCTATATAAAGAATAGTAAAACTTCTTGTGTACCTTCATGTCTATCACCACTAGGAGTAATTTATTTTTTCAATTTTTTTTAATTGATTTATTTTCAGTTCACCACTAGGATTTCAATATAATTGCTGCAAGCAACAACATAATGGTTGTACTTCCTAATAATTGTGCTATGACAAGTTTTTTTTTAAAATTTTTTTTTATGTAACTTGATGCGGTTTTACGATACTATGGAACTCACTTTGTGATTTTCTGTTCACATCATCTCTTTGCTTGTAGGTTTGATTTTGTTGATGCTGAAAAGATTTGTATTCTCTTAGAGGTATAGATTTTGACTGAGTCTTGATTGCTTTTTGATATTTTCACTCTCATTGGTTTATGCATTTGAAGGAAAGACTAGTCATACTTTTCTATTAGTTCCTATTGTTTTGTAGTGAAATGACTATACTTTCTATGATTGAAACTATTTCTTATGTGTTGGATGGTTTTGTAATGATCTTTAGTACTTGGAATCATGGTTGTTCAAATCGGTATAGGTAGCAAGATCAGATGGCCAAAAAAAACAAAAAATTGACAATATCATTTTGGTAGGAATGGTGACTTTTAGCATTGTTAAATACAAGCAAAAAACAAATTTATATATGAGATAACAAATTCTGTACAATCATAACAACAATGTATATTATTTTAATCAAGTATCATATAGTTGACAACATAAGGCAATAAATATTGCAACATACAAAGTTAAATTAGGAATACAAAACATAAATAAGAATTTTAGTTATTTCATATTATTTTCATTGTTAAAATCGTATGTTAACATGCTATTATTTGACAAGATTGTATTTTATAACTATTAAGTAATAGGAAATTTCTAATGTAAATCTATATATATTACATTATTAATACTAGAAAATCATATCTATTAATATGAAGCAATAAATGTGTTATAATAAATAATAAAGTCAAAATATATTACAGTAAATATGGAAATCTACTTATTACTACAAAGTTATCAAATAATATTATGTTGATTACTACAAAGTTATCAAATAATAACTACAAAGTTATCAAATAATATTATGCTATTGTTTAGATTATTATTTAATATTCTATATCATAGGGATTGGTTGGGATCTAAATCACATCCAAATCGATTTTATAGGACTTAACTATATCAACAATAACTAATCTCAATTGGCTTTACAGATAGTGAGACACTTGGTCTAGTCCTTGTTTGTGAGTAGCAAGATTAAAATATTGATATGGTGTAGGGGTGTCAAAAATGAACCCGATCCGACGACTCAACCCGAGTCAACCGGAAAAAATCAAGTTCGGGTTGGAAATTTTTGGGTTCGGGTTGGGTTCGAGTTGGAGGGGTTTCAGGTTAAAAATTTTCTGGTTGGGTCGGGTCAGGTTCGGATTGACCCGATTCAATCCAAATTTAAGGTTTAGTTAGTGGGTTTTGTTTAATTAAATTAAATTTTATTTTGAAAATTAGGATAATTTTATGTATATTAATATCAATGTTAGTATGATAATGATGAAATATTGAGATAAAAATGAAGAATTATATGGAAAATAGCCAAAAAAAAAAAACCGTTTTGAATTGGGTTTTTGAGTTATATGGGTTCGGGTTGGTTGGGTTCAGGTTTAGGGGTTTCAAGTTGAATTCGGGTTCGGGTCTGGTTCGGATTGAGACTTAAGATTTTTTTTTTTCCAACCCGAATCCGATCTGATCCACCCGAATTGACACCTATTCTTGTGATTATTTTGTTTGATGGCAAAGTTAGAATTCAAGAGAAAAAAGAAGACTCGTTTGTGTGCGTGCTATAATTCATACTATGTTTAACAAAAATTTTGCTATTTTTTTAAAATTAACATAATACAACTAAATTTCAGCTCATTTCATTACACTCTTGATTTGGCAAAATTTCAATTGTTTTGATTTATTCTCTATGGAATCTAACTCTTAGTAGTTTCTCCAATTCTTGAGTTTTTTTTTTAAATTTTTAATTTCACCATTTCTTGAGATATGATTTCTTGGGGAAGATCAAGTCGAGCTTTAGTGATACCAATCCAATTTGGGCGATCCATATCAGTATCAACGGATCTTAACATCCATGCTTGGAATGAAATATATTGCAATAATTTGGTTTTAAAACCGATTGAATGTGGATTAAGTTGGAGTGCTTAAAGTAGATACAGTTCAATTGTTGCATGGTTAAATTTTCCAAAACATATCATTAGGATGTAGTAAATACCCTATGATTCATCCATGCAAAATTTTTCATGCGTACTATGACTAATATAATTTCCAATTGACAATATTAAACGTGTCTTTTTTTTTTTTCAGTATCTTCTAAACTTTGATACTTGGATTCTTCATCTATCCTTTCCATACTCATCAAACACCTGGCACTCGGACACCAACTCTCTAAGTGGATATTTAATATGTTTATTGACCATGTGTAAAAGATTTTAAATGGTCATACCAGACATTTGAATCCATATCCATGTACTCGTAGCCAAGTCTGAGTAACATAAGCTTATAATTACACGTCACTAAATTCCTTGCAATGTTTCAAGACTCTTATTTTGGTACTGTCTTCTATTATCTCATGCCAACACAATTATCTTTCCACTTTTTGGTCGTCCTTAAACCTCATAAAATTTGCATAGATCTTTGAAAAGAATATGCATTGGGCTCTGACTTTTGTTTATTTATTTATTCTAATTCTATGATAACTACTGGTTCTTTTAATCTCAAACATATGATTTAGATGTTTAGAGCTAAGGTATCATAATATTTTGATATTTTAGGACTTTTGGAGGTATAATTTTCTGAGAAATTTTATAGCGTTCATTTCAGATCTAGTTTATTTAAGAAATTCCTGGAAATTTAAACTATAACCAATAACATGGATTAAAAAGCTAGATTTGCAATTTAGAATTTTACATAAATAGGTGTTGATTTGCGAGATGTCTTGTTGTTTGCAATAGTTTGAATTAGGTCATAATAATTTAATGCATGCAATTATCCTAATGGTAATGACTAGCTGACTATATTTTCAGGTGAAGCAAGCCATTCTAGGACCTCATACATCAGATGTGCAATCTTCGGGGATTAATTTCCTTGAGTCCTTGGTACTTGTTAGCTAGATCTGTATCATCTGTATATCTTGATAATTTGGTTCTTCACTTTTTTTAGTTTAAACCTTTTTCATTTAGGTATCTGAATTTTCACCAGCAACTTCGACTCCGATGGGCCTTCCTAAAGATTTTCACACCCAATGTCATTTGTCAATGGAATCTAACTATCTGAAGGTTTTGATTTCTCTTTATAACTAACAACTTTATTACCAACGTCTTTATAACTTTCTGATTTCACCTTACTATTTGTTTGCTATTTCCTTAAGAATGCTATGCATATTTTGAAATCTCATGGTATAACCAACACATTTGTTTGTCATGCTGACCATGCTCTGCTTATGCAGGTGAGTATCTTATCATGTTGACACTCAACACATGTTAGCATGTTTTGGTGCATATAACTGATTTTTTTTTTTCTTCAAAATTCTAATTCAGTTGAATATCTGATATTTATTTTTTAAAAGTAAACAAGCCAAATGAAAGCAAATTAAAGAAGTAAAGCTATCTAAATTCACATCAAAATACATTGAAGGAAAAATATTCAACAGAACTCTTTTTTAATTGGACTATCTAATTGCTGTAGTCTTATCATGATGAAGAATCTAACTAGAAGAAGATTAAATAGTAAAATTCATTTGAATTCATTTTGGCATGCTATCATATGTTAAAGCATGGGGAGTATCAACATTATATTCTAGTTTAACGTATTAATTCAATTATGTATGCGAGTGCAAAATTTTAATTCAATCGACTATCTAGTTAATGCACTCTAAATTTTAAAAGTAACTAAGTGGAAGAGGACACATCAGTCAAACCCATGGCATTGTATCACACTTCAAAGTATGCTGATTATAGGCATGATATTTTACTATAAAGTTTAATTCTATTAGAGGTAAGTAACCTAAGTGGAAGAGGATGAAGGAGTACAGTTTTTTGGATCCATCTTGCATGCCATGCCGAAGCATGGTGTTGGATAGTAAGATGCTGAAACTGTTCCATTCCATTCAGGTCCAAACTCCAGCATGAAACCTTATTTTAAACCCAGATGCTATTATTGTGACAAGCACATAGCCACTGAGCTTTCCTAGGTTCTCTTTCTCGATTGTTTTTTGGTATGTTTATCACCATTTTTTTGATCTGCAGGAGTTCTATTGCTGGGTTCAATCTGCTGCGTTTAATGTTACTCAAAAGATAGTGAGCCAATATGCAAGCATATCTGATGAGAAAGTATGCTCTG
Source organism: Kaempferia rotunda (assembly GCA_037177415.1). Taxonomy (NCBI): domain Eukaryota; kingdom Viridiplantae; phylum Streptophyta; class Magnoliopsida; order Zingiberales; family Zingiberaceae; genus Kaempferia; species Kaempferia rotunda. The sequence continues at coordinate 11,935 of JBAMIB010078870.1, forward strand.
CAGCACTGCGGTTTATGTTTCAGGTTTTGAACTGGAACTTCAGAAACAGTTCCATTTCGTGGGATGCCTCCAGAAATAAATCAAATTTGGTAACATACGGTATCAGACATGATGTGGTTCAGTTGAAAAAGTTTGAACGGTCATTGGTTGAGGTTGCATAGTTTGCATCTCTAAATTCATAGTTATTTTGTCTGTGTACTTCCTAATCTCTTTTTGTACTATTTTTAGCCAGGACCCTCATGGCATGCTGCTATATTATCAAGTGGACAAACTCTGTGGCTTTTGAACTTGTATGCAACAGTTCGCCAGCAGCATTTATCTGATATTTTGTGGTTTGATTCTCCCTTATCAGTCTCTGCTAGACAGCTAGTAGTGCAGTTATGCTCTTTGTCAGGGACTATATTTCCATCAGGTAAGATATTCACTGTTTATTAATCATGATTCCTTTCTTCTGCTTTATATGCATGATTATAGTTTTGCTTGTTTCATTTTCCTTCAACGCTTACTGGCCTATGGACTAAATATTTTGTGAAATTTGTTTGTCACAACCTGTAGTTTACAAGATAGGAGTTCATTTTATACGTGTTATTCTGGATGATCAGGTGATTTTTTTTTTCCCTAACAGAATTAGGTCAGCTATTAATGTTGGCTTTTCTTTCTTTTGCTCAATACTTATATAAGAATTAGGTTTACTGAAAAGAGCTTGGGGATGGCCAATGATTCTTGTTTTCATATTGTCGAGGATGAGCTTACACTTTATTATCAATCCTAATTGACACATTACATTATGGACTTATGTGCCTCCAATCGTTACTAACAGAGACTTTGATGTGTCATGTACCTTTTTAGAAACTTATGTGTCATCTTATTTGCTTATGTTCTCTCATGATTTTTCATTTTCAACAATCAGGGTCTTATTTCTATGCAATTTCAAGGTACCAAATTATAGGAGTGTTTATTAGGGCATTCTATATGATGCATTTTAGCTATTAAGTTTTCATAATAAGATTGATTTTTATTTGGATAATCTCATTATCATGATTAATAAATCCATTACTCTTGTGAGCTCTTTCCATTTAGGTGTGTGGAGGTTGCTCACATACATAGCTGATTGTATGTTTTTGATTGTTGTTTTTTATTATAGACATAGTAGTTGTTAGAATATTGTAAATATGGCTAGGGATAATTTAGTATCTCTAGATATGGCTAGGAATAATTTAGTATCCTAATTAGAATTAAATTTTGGTTTATTTCCTAGAATAGGTCAGCCCTAACTTTGTATATAAATATGGGTTCCTTCATGTAATATTATATAATTTTTTTTCCATGAAATATTTTATGGTATCAGAGCTAGTTCAAGTTAGGTTGCCGCAGGAGAGTCGAATTTCTTAATACCCGAAGCCGGCTCATTGTTCGCGGCAGCGTGAATGATCGCTCGCCCAGCAGCGATCGTTCACGATCTGCTCGATCTTCCCGATCGATCTCGTGCACACCGGCTAGGGTTTCTATCGCGGTTCTTCCTCTGCGATTCTCGTGCACTTCTTCTCCATTTCTATCGCGGTTCTTCCTCTGCGATTCTCATGCACTTCTTCTCCATTTCTATCGCGGTTCTTCCTCCGCGATTCTGGTGACCGGCGACAGGCTCTTCCTCCCTATCACGACGCGACTCGGTTGTGTGAAGACTAGGGCTCGCAATTTCTATCGCTACTCTTCCTCCGCTTCCTCAACGACTCGCCTTCCTGCTCCATCACAGGAATACGGGATTCTTCTTCGGCGGAGGAGGGGACGACAGAGAGGCTAAGCTGGGTTCTTTCTCCCTGTGGTCCAACGGAAAAGACAGATTGTTAGAGTCTATCGTTTTTCCCTTCCGAGCAGCCAATAGAGAAGGCTACGCTGACTTCTTCTAGCAATACTGTTCATATTCTCTTCTCATGACTACCTCTGGCACTTCGAAGCCGGATTTCCTAATCTTTACCAACCATATCACTGCACCGCTCTCGTCTGAGTTGTTGGATGGTAAGAACTACTCCTCTTGGAATTCTCACATTGAGCTTTGGCTTGTTGGACAGGGTTATGAGACACATCTCACCCAAATCGAAGAGGATATTCAAGTCGCCGATCGTCCTTTGTGGAAAAAGGTTGATGCTCAGTTGTGTTGCATCATCCGAGCCACCATCCATCCATCTCTCAGGGATGTCTTCCGCACTCACAAGACCTGCAAGGCTGTTGGGACACAGGCTCAACAACTTTTTACAAACACCTCTCGACGACTCTATCAAGTTTGTGAAGATCTCATGAACATCCTCAGTGCCCATCAGATTAAGGATTCTATGTCAACTTATCTGGGGTCGGTCTCTAGCCTTTTGTGTAAGTTCAATGACCTGCTTTCACCTGCGGCCACTCCTGTTGTAGAGCTTGAAAACCGGAAGAAATTTTTTTATGTCTGACTTTATATGGTATGCTCATAGATTATTCTCATGTTCGTGATCAAATCCTGGGTAGCCCCATAGAGGCCACCATGGACTCTACCTGGGCGACTCTTCTTCGTGTCCCTGCTAAAGTCTTAACATTGCCTCCTTCCGTTCCTATTGACTCTTCAGCTTTGGTCTCTCGGAACAACAGACCTCCATCTCGCAAGGGTGGCAAAGGACGTCCTTGGTGTGATCATTGTCATCGACCGGGACACACGATTGATAAATGCTGGAGTCTACATGGTCGACCTCCGCGTGTTGCTCAGGTCGTCCAGAGTTCTGTCACTTCTTCCGCTTCCACTTCACAGTTGACATCGGATCCGACCCCACCACCTTCCTATGACGACTTTCTGAAATGGTATAAGGATTGACGGGATGCTGATTCTGCTGCTACCGTTGCACAAGCTGGAA
>JBAMIB010078977.1:0-14816 GCA_037177415.1 Kaempferia rotunda
TCTGACTTGCTTTTAACTTGCTGATTTTCTTCTTTCTGTTTGCTTGCTTGCTTGCTTGCTTGTATTTTCCTCCCCAATTCGTCACTTGTGGAGGGATTTCTCTTTAATCACCACGCACGATGTGGATTCAGTATGTCTAGCTTCTTGTGTTCTGTCTGCTACATATTCTTCTTCTTAATTCATATAATATTTCTTTGGTTTCACTGAAATAAGTTTAGTTATTTGCTGATCGTTCTGACCTTCCGTTTCTTTCTTGTGGGAACCGGATGAAGCTTGAATCAAATATTTGAACTGCATTTCTTTAGTCAATAGCTGGGAAGAATTAATTACTAGCAAGGAAGAGGATCACCCTAGGACGAACAAGGCTAGCTAGCTGCTTTGATGGAATGGGAGTACAAGATTCCACCATGGGATTTGGCAGAACTGGAGCAAAATGTTGAGTCCAACTCTGGTGGAATTGTCGAGCCACTTTGCAGTCATGGAGCTCAGGCCAATGGCGTAAACTGTTCGGTCGATCTGAAGCTTGGAGGATCAGCCACCCCTGAATCACCAGCGAAGTGGAAAGACCAACGCAAAATGATGATGGTGGCTGTCTCGTCGTCCAGTCCGCTGAAGAGGGCCCGTGGCCCGAGTACTGCTGGGCAGATCGTGTCGTGCTCCGTCGACGGCTGCAAATTCGACCTCAGCCATTGCAGAGAGTACCACATGCGACACAAGGTCTGCGAGGCCCACTCCAAGACCCCGATCGTCATGGTAGGTGGCGTCGAGCAGCGGTTTTGCCAGCAGTGCAGCAGGTAATGAAACAGAGCTCCCTGCAGGATGAATGGTACAGAGTTCTTGGTGCATAACCGTACCCATCACATTAACTGATTAACCAACCATCATAACTATTGGTCTTAGCATACTTTCAAGTCTAATTTTCTTCTGCAAATTAATTAGTTTTTGTTAAAGCAACGCAACTATGTCTGTTTCCCTGCGGTATGTTTCCTATGCTTTTGACCATGCTGCATCACAAGAATCCCAAAGCATGTGATGTGTGGGTGGTTTTTCTTTTCAATGATTAGTTACTTTCTTGTCATGGAGTCCAAAGGATGGGAAATTTGTCCTCTCATTAGACAGTTTGGAGGTGATATATGATTGTCATTTTAAGTGATTCCCAGAAAGATTTAAACACTAAACAAAGCATGCTCGAAATGAATGTCACTGTAAATCCTCTGAAGAACAGTTGTGATATTGATTCATTTCTACAAACAATGTTTCAAATACCCTTGGTGATTGATGGTGTTCATAGGTTTCATTTGCTGGCGGAGTTTGATGATGTAAAGAGGAGCTGCAGGAAACGTCTCGATGGACACAACAGAAGAAGAAGAAAGCCTCAAACGGAATCAATCAGTTCAACCAGCCTCTTCCCAGTTCCACAAGGTTCGGATTTGCATGCATGCTCTCCGATCGAGGAGCTTATCTCCGATCCAATTAAAGGCTTCCATATACTAATTGCAGGCACCAGGTTCTCGACGTACGCTCCCATGTCCCAAACTCATTCATCAAACCCCAACTGGTCTGCACCTGTTAAAACTGAAGAAAATGCAGTGCATTTTAATGACAGTCAGCAACATATGGCCGGATCCTTTTCTCGTAACTACGCCCATGGAAAGCAGTTTGCTTTCTTGCAAGAAGGCAAAGTTTCTCTTGACAGAACAGCAACAGAACCATCTATGCGTCAGCCATTTCTCAAGATTTTTTGTTCAGCAGAAAGCAGCAGCAGCAACATGAAGATGTTCTCCGGCGGGATAACGCAAGCTCTCGACTCCGATTGTGCTCTCTCTCTTCTGTCATCGCCAACTCAAACTTCAAGCATACATGTTGGGCACATGCTACCTGCCAACAGGGTTCCTATGTGCCAGCCAGCTCTCGTTTCCAGTTTCCAATATAGCGGCCATGATCGATTCGCTGGTTCTCAGGCATTGAGAGGTGTTCCTCCGACGGCATCCTCAGATGAGCAAACAGGTGGAGTGGTAGTTTCTGATGCTGATGGTCGTCCGTTCCAGGGCATGTTTCACATAGGAGGAGGAGGAGAAGAGTCACCTGATGGCGCCTTGGAATCACTTCCCTTTTCTTGGCAGTAATGAATTTGTAATACAAACTGTTTAAAGGGTCCATGTTTGTCTCAGCTTTCTGGCAAGGTAAAACTGTGGAGACGTTCCAGCGCCTTGTATGGATGTTCTTGCTCAATTGTAATTCTAACATGAAAGTATGTGTTATCCATGAAATGCAAGCGATGATGCTTCTTTCGCTGGATCTTTGGCTTGTCAAATCCTGCTTCAATTCAAACGATCGATGATGTGAAGAATCTAGTGTAACTGAAGAACAAGATGGCCTGTCAAAAAGAAAGAAAGAACCTTCTCTTTTTCGAACAAGCACAGCAAAAACCCCGAAGATTGTCAAATTCTTAAATAATCAGACTTTATTCGCACGGCCTTCCCTTTTATTCTGTTTTTTGTTTTTTTGAAACTCAGTTAATTGCTAAAATATGTTATATAATTCTTCAAAATCATATAAAAAATTTAAATAATAATAAGATGTATTAATTTATTACATGAAAATAATTATTAAATTTTAGGAAGGATAAAAGTAATCTATCAACAGCTCTCTAGCTCTAGATTAATGATCTCAAGAATTGGACAAAGCAGACGTTGGTGAATCCAAGAACAGCTAGGAAAGACAACGGCGATGCACCCAACAGCACCGGATATTTCATTAACGTTGAAGGCTCCAATTAAATTGGCCCCGAAGATCAGCACATGCGCACCGCTAGCTTCTGAGAAAATGTTCGCGACGACGTCCTCATCGACGGAAAATCTTGCACCGGTGGTGGCGGTCGGGGAGCAGTTCTGTGTTCCTCACGCCGTCGACCTCACCATCACCGGCAAGGCCTTCAGAGATCTCTTAACCGTGACTGACACGAGTGACAACGTGGTGTTCACCGCGAAGACCGTCGTCTCGTTATTCAGCCGCCGACTGCTCCTCCTGGACGCCGCGGGCCATACCTTGCTCACCATCAAAGCAAAGGTGTCTAATTATTTATTTATTAGTATATAAATTATTGTTATAACTCGTTAATTTCGTTGTTACGCCGCTACAAAACCTAGGGGATTGCTTGGGAGGTTTATCGAGGAGAGAGCAAGGATGAAACAGATTTGTTGTTCAAAGTGAAGAGCAGGATTCATCTGTTTAATATTAATATGGAGTTGGATGTGACGATGTCAATCAACACCAACTTCAATGATGGTTGTGATTATAAGATGAAGGAAAAGGGTTTATCTAGCTCGCCAGGCAACATTTATATTGGCGAATCCAACAGCATTATAGCACAAGTAACTAAGTAAGGTTAATTAATGATTGGTGTTCTTGAAATAAATAATGTATATATACATGTGTGTGTGTTTTTTCCCTACAGATCATTCGGACGAACAAATTGTTTGGACGCAAAATCCAGGCGAGGGTGAATCCGAATGTGGATTATGCCTTCATTGTAGCGCTTATTGTAATTAGTGAAGATTACTATTCAGGTTCATAGGTTAGAGACTTTTGAGGCAGGGGTGTGATACTGTGACAGATAAAAAAGAGTTGAGACTGTAATATCCACTTAATGTTCAAAATAAATCATCATGCAGAATGAAAAATCCTTGTTCTTGGTGATAATGTACTCGAATGGTTTCGCATGGGTGATCAGTATAGCAACTAGTGTAAGCGTCCGTGCATTCAGTTCAAAAACACTGTCTAGCACAAATTGAGAGAAATACCTTATGAATATAATTTGTCTGCAAAGAAACGCACGGAAGGAAAGCACTTCAAATAGAGAGCTATTAAAAGGGACAAATAACTCCCAACTCTTAGTTCGTTTTCTCATTTGAGGAGCTTTGAACCCATACAGCCCTCCAGACAAGGGAACCCGACTGAAGACGCTCAGTAGACCATCCTGATGATTTCAGCTGCAATCAATAATGATCGTCAAGAAATCAAGTGCAGTTTAATTAACTAATTCTCATATAGTTCCTAAACAGGTGCATTTGGCTTAGTGTCATGGGTGTGAAAGATACCTTTGTCATAAAATCAGAGTAATGTTGATCCATCCACAGTCGGCTCTCTGCATGCAGAGATTTGCTTTTACTTGCCAGACTTGCTATAACCAAGGCATGGAAAAAGGATTGCAATGTATCAGCAGATGTTGCCTCCTTATGGATCAGCACTTGGACCATCCCTTTCTGCTCCATCAATAAATAGTTCGCTGGAGTATTCATAAACCAACTGAATTGGCAAACATGTTAAACAAAGAAATGGCAGCCTGCTAAGGTACAATTATACCTTTCCTGTAATGGGAACTTGCTGCTCCCAAGAGTTCTTTCCTGTGAAGTACAAATTTAAGAAGAGTATGGTTTCCACACGAAAATATGCTAAATTTTATCTCTGGAATGAAACTCATAGTCCATTTTCTAACATTTGATCACAGAAAAATGTAATCCTTTAGCAAGGCAAACTCGCAGCTTTATTAGTAAACAAAGGGATAAACTTACATATCTGAATGGCTCAAATTTGAAGCCTTAACACCCAAGTGAACACACTGGTGCAGTGACTTGGCACTTCTCTGCCAGCTGGACCAAGTAGGAAATATGTGCTCCTTCCTTGACACTTCTTGTGGAGCAAGAACTAGCCAAATACACGTACAGAATCACAGAATGTCATGAAACAAACATTAAAATTTTCTGCAAAATCTTCAGTGCATATGCCTAAGGTGCTAGAGTAAAGTGAAGTTGCAAAGTGAGTTAAAGCAATGACATGCCCAAGAGTACGAAAATTTCCAGCAACAGGAATATGACTTTTCTTAGGATCTAGTGTAGTTGTCAATAACTTTTCTTTTAGTTTGTTTTCATATTTGTACTCGACTAGGAACGGGCTGTTACCTGTCTTGTTCTGCATGTAATGCTGTAGCAGAATTGAACCTCTCTGGTTATTCAGTGTCGTCAAGGAAAGGCATCTGACTGCCCTGTAATTTGCTGAAACAGCAGAATGCATACATCAATAAAAAAATAAAAAAAAATGAGAAATACCCGCTGTGTCCTCATGCAACAAACAACTGTGCACGCCCAGTTTCTACTGGCTAATCTTATGGCAAAAAAATATGTTAATGCAAAAGGAATGTTGGCAGCTACCTATGTAGTAGCCAATAACTGAATCACATCACACTAGTATGTGTCTATGAGTGTTGTTGACACAGACCCATTAGTTGGCACAAATCAAAGAAATTATTCAGCCAAAGACATTATTCTATTAGATCTACTGTATACGAGCCATCAAATCATAGATATGGAAGAAAATGATCCAACCAAAACAGAAATTGCAAGTAACTGAACTTTCAATGCTCTCATACATCCTCCACTCAGATGATATCACATAGTGTTTGGTTGGACCATTCAGGTTAAGATTGATGGCAGTACAAAAGGAAAAAGCCAAATCTAATTGCTGAATATAAAGTAGTGCATATTAACAGTAGTAGGTGGCATTAAAAGGCCATAGTCCGTGATGATAACAATTGAGAATTTAAGTTGTGGTCATGAAAACTGTAAGGATAGAAAGTGCAGAGAGGAATCTCACCATACATGTGAAACATTGTCAGGGAAAGAAATGAAATCCACACACCCAAAGGATAGCCTCTTGTGATATGAGCTAGAAGCATTCCTAGAGCCATTCCTACCATCGTTGCAAGTGTTTCTTGACTACCTTCCTGCCGAAATTACAAAAAATCCAATAATATGTGCTTGTTAATGTTATTTGGCATAATTGTGGGAACTTATTTACCCATGTACCTTAGCAGAAATATCTGCTGCATTATTCTCTAGTGCAAAATGTTGGGTCAATGCTGCTCTAGTAGCCCCACTAGCAACGCCAGCTACCAAATAAGAAATAGAAACATTCTAGAAACAGGAATTGAACTTTTACATCAAATCTAAATATGTCTAGATGACTAGACAACTAAAATTCTTTTAGGCATTAAAGGCTATGTTTCAAAGAGAGTGGAGCAAAATCTAAGGATGTTGGAGCTCCATACCAAAGATACAAGCAAGATTATTTCAAAAAATATGTAACGCATGGTGTAGAAGCTCAGATATAACTTACCCAAAATTGTTTAGTAAAATGCTAAACTACCTTGAAACAGCAAATTTAATGAAGAACTGTATAGAATTTAGCCATTCGATAGATGAATCCCTTGTAGAATTGAAATGAATTAGCAGTGACTCAATGGTATTGTTGAAATCTGGAACTATATGGATTTAAAATACACAATGTTGCTGGATAAAATTAAGATGCATCTCCACTCAAGAGTTTTAGGGACTTGTCACAAACATTGGAGTATTCTCAGGCTCTCAGCAAACCAACGTAGATGCACTAAGCATTGATCATGCAATCATTATCAACAATATAATAATTGCAAAAGCATGACATGTACTGCCAGTACAGATCATGCGGAGTAGGAAATTAAGCCAAAGTCACATTATATATTAGAGGCAATTCTGAAATTTAGTCACCAGTGAATTTTATTTTGCTTAATAATATCATGAACTTACTGAATGATCTTGATAAGCTCCCCAAGCAGACTATTACTAGCAAAGCTGATGGGAAGAGAGGGGACACAAGATCCATCAGCATTCCTGAAATCTCAACATTAGAAATTCATTTTTGTTGGCAAATCTCTAGGCCAGTTGATAGAATTTAGATGAAGCTAGGTAGCTGAATAAAATTATGAACTAGTAGCTTGGCACAGGAAACAGATATTCAACAAGTGAAAACAATTGAAGAAACATTTGATTGTTAGGTCTAACTAATCACTTGATCGAAATTTGGACTTACATAGAATAAGATCAAGACAATATCACAAAAAGCATCAGATTTATCTGTTACAAAAAGCCATACCAAGATCATTCATGAAATCTGCTACTAACCGCCACATCTTTGCATTACTGTCAAGGTTAGAACCCTGAAAAAAGGTAGTGGTTTCCTCAAAAAAAAATGCTTATGTAAAAGAAAGTAGGGATATAGCGTAAGTGCTACTTGAATTCTCAGTGCCAAAAAATTTATGGCACCGTACCATAAATATCTGAAGAAAAGCTACCACCCATGTCCAAAATTTTCACAGTATTTATTGCAAGATATACCTTTACCTGATAAAATGTGAATAAAATACCTCCAAGCATTCCAGTGAAATCCCTCAAGAACCACTGTCAAAGCCTTCACAGTATGTTACAAACAAGAGAGAAACATATAATCAAAAGAAAACAACTAAAACCACCATACAAATCAAACAAAAACACATAAAAAGAGAGATGAAACAAAAAATATATAACAATATGTAGAATTTGCAACCAACATGGAATCCCAAAGATAATACTTATTTGCATCGGAAGATTTCGGATTTTGCAGAGTAAAGAGGAAATAGAAAGGACTCAAAAAAAAAAAGAAAAAAAAAACTTCATATCAGTGCAACTATGCAATTTCCCCTTCATTGATACCACATCCAAACTAATTGAGGTGGCACTTCTTTATTGTTGTAAAGTGAAGTCAGTGTGTGATAAGCAAACAGAATGTTCATAAACAAGCTTGATGAATTTATTCAATCCTTTTAGGGGACTCCCACCAGCCATAGATTGAACCTATCCCACTTTTAAGTGATGGTTGCCTTACTTCACATGCGAGTAGCAAATATTTGAAATATCATATCATACATTTTCACTTATCTATAAGTAAAGATAGAACTTAGCTTCAATTAAATTTATATGACAAGGAGAAAACAAAAAATATCCATGTTAGACATAATAAAAGCTAGAAAAATATATGTAACAGTAGAGATGAATATTTCAATTCTTAAATATTAAACATAAGACCAACTAAGTAGTTAGACATATCTACCTAGCAAGATAACTCGAAGTGAAAAGAGGTACCTGAAAAGTGGCACCGATGACTGTAGCAGATTGTTCACCAACACCAATAGCACTCAAAAGAGCCTTATTGAAATTAACCACATTATTCATTTAAATGGTTATGCACATACTTGGCTTCTATGTTAACAAGATATAGGATATTAACTTACTTGAGTTGAAAGCATGGCACGTATATATGTAGAAAGTCCCTATCATGTTTACAGAGTGAATGAGGTAGTGATGACATAAATAAAATCATGCAGAGTTCCAATCCATGTTTGTACCTGTAAGGAGTCCCATACTTGGAAAGGAACATAATCTGGAGTCACACTGCCAGGAAATCCCTGCATTCAGAATATTTTCATTGTAAAAGAACAACTAAACAAATCAAATTATTCCTATGAAAACCTCTATAACACCAAAAGCCCCTTTAGCAATCTTGAGAGTTTTCCTTCTACTGCACATGTTGTCTTCCTACTAAATTTATATGATCAAGATCATCCAAATTTATAGTCTACAGTATTCAAGTAAAATTAATTAGTGTAGTCACTTCCCCAAACGCCTTGAGATCCCTGATGTTCACTTTAGGAAATAGTTTAACAATCGAGTTTGATGCTCTTGGACTTGGCCTTAGACAATCTGTACTGATGGGGCTTCGGATATACAGAACTCAGAAGAAAGAGTAAAATAATAATAGTACTTTTAAAAAATAAATACGATGATGGCAACCTTTCCCGGGATTTAAGGCTAATTATACCTCTGGGATGAATGCCTCGAGAATCTTCCTGCTCATCTCGTTCCATCGACTTCCCGATCTGAAATCCAACGCAAGGCTCCGTTCAGCATGCCAAGGGAACACTCAGCTCGATGAGAAGCCAATGACCAAAAAATGGAGAGAATCGCAAGACTTGATAATGTTACATTCACCTGTGGATCTTGAACGAGGAACGATCGGCGATGAGGACGGAAGTGCAGGACAGCTTGGTGGAGGCCGATCCCCTCCATTCCTCCACCGTGATCGACGACACAGTGTCAGTGGAGAAGGGAGAAGCCGGGGGTGCCATAGAGGTGGCCGGGGGTTGACCAGTTCGCCTCCCTTCTCCCGATCGCCAGCGCTTGCTCTTGATTCGTCCAAATAAACCACGATGGCCTGCGCTTAGGTGACTTGGACCAAACACTCGTGTCGAACCCGGTCTATCGCAAGCGCGGATGAAAATGAGCTCGCCGCTTCATTAAAAATTAAAATATGCGACCAAAAGTCCGATTTACATTTACCCGTCCCTTTATTTAACAGCCGTCAGGTTTCTCACCCAATCTATTCGTAAAAACAGGAGCATCCACGGGACTCCACTCAACCACCAGACACCTGACTCTTTCGATCTGGTCCAACGTACTCCTTCGACTCAACTATCAGACTCCTCTCAACTTGACTCTTCTGATGTGGTCTACCATACTTATCTGAGTAGTATTGGACTCCCCTGATTTGGTCAACTTGACTCCTCCGATTCGATCAACCTGACTCTTTTAACTAGGCATCGAACTCCTCTGATTCGGACAACTTGATTCCTTTGACTCAACCATCAAACTCCTCCGACTCGGTATTGGACTCCTCCATTTTGGTCAACTCCAACTCCTCCGACTCATAACTGGACTCCTCTGATGTAGTCTACCAGACTCCTCCGACTTGATTTTTCAGGCCACATAAGCTTGATCATCAAGGGCCTTTAGCTCAGTCACCCTTGAGGGGGATCTATATACCACATAGTTTGCCATACCATTTTTCTTGAAGAATATGGGTAGCATAGCCGTTATTATTAGAGTACATGGGCAATGCAGTCGTTTTTCCCTTGGAAGGTGTGGGCAAGCGCATGGGTAACATAAGGTTACGACCACAACTCTAATAAAGTCAATCGCCCCCACAGGCATAGGTACATGCACATAATGATTCAAACTCTTTTCCATCATAATATTTCTCCTACCTGAGCGTTGTTCTAACTTGAGCTTCAGAATGATAATACTATGCTTATGTTGGATATTATATTTATTTAGTGAGCTTAATTATAAGTTATACATATAAATACAAATCACACTCATATTAAGTGATTTCACTTAACTTATCAGATGCTGGTTTCGAATTATCGGATGTTGGTTGAACGTGTAGAACCCTTTAGCTCGATCCGTTATCCTGATCAATGTGCTGATAACGAATTGATTGTCTATATAAGAGAAGGTCTTCGAGGGTTTAGGATATCATCTTGACATAAACCCTCGTTCCCCATTGACCAAGCTTGTGACGTCATCAACCCTAATCCCAGAAGATCTCTTCATTTTTTTCCCCGCTTATTCTTCTTCTTCCACATGGTTTCTCAAACGATGTTAAAGGACAAAGATAATAGCTTTGCAATCAAATTCCTTATAATGTTTATGTTTGCTATTTTCTTTGTCATGCTTTCAATTGAAAATATATCCATGCTAATGTTAAGGGGCGTAGCATAGTTATCAATATTAAAATGGACATAGTTATTAATTCTAAAACTTTCTGGAATTCTTTTTTAACAAAAAGTCCAATTAAAACCTAGCCAAATAATATGTCCGAACCTGTTTTTTCTCTCTTTCTAGTGTTTTCTTCCACCTCTACACCGTTGCCATTGTCGTCCACTTCGATGTCACAACTCACAACACATTGTTGTCGCCGCACACTATTACTGTTAGCGCCGCTGTCATTTCCTGTCTGTGTCATTGTCGTCACTTCGCTATTGCTGCCAACACTGGCATGCATTCTGTCGGTATGCTCGATCTTCTCCCCTTCCCTCTCCTATCTTAGCAGCGGCTTTGCAGTGAGGTCTCATTTTGGCCGCAGCCTCACAGTGGCCTCGGCATCATGCCTTGATCGACTTGAATTTGCCTCCTGAATGATAATTCTAGTTATACCACTGCTAATGTTCTTGTATTTTCTATCATGAGTTTTTATTTTGTTTTATAGAATTCATGCGGACTAAGACTTATAAGGAGAAGCTTTCAGCTGAGTCCAATTTCGACGCTCATTCTAACCTTAGAATTGCAATATTGTACTGAATGATTTCCTAATTTTATATGCACTTGGGATATCCTGCCAGCAGGAGCCGCCTGGTTGATGTTTGATTTTCATTGGCTATACATAATTGTCCTTTCGGTTTCGAGGACTCGTACTGGATAAACTTGAAGTTTTAGTCAATCAACTGTCAGATCAAAAGATTTAGAGTACTCGAAACGATGATCTTCAGTGACCAAACTGTACAAACAAGATAAGTATATTATATATATTATTGATCGTTCTTTGTTTTTGGTAGTGATGGACGACCGGGTCTCCGTCTTCAAAAGAACATCAGCATGATTTTCTTTGGCCTAAAGTAATGCAGGGGCAGAAATAAATGAAGGTGACAGGCAGGAGAAAGTTTATGCAGATAACGTAGATGGCGCTCTACAATCAGCTTTTAAAAGTTAGTTAAAGATGGCTGATGGCGTATAACTCAACCTGTCTCAATGTAAAAAAGAAGAGATAAGAACAAAGTGACTTGTTCCTTCAGTTGCCAGCATTAATTCTGACTTTTCTCATCCTTCTCAATGGCTGTAGTTGCTTGATGCAGACTGAAATGCAATCGCTGTTCCTTCAGATCAGTCATGCCACAATTTTTTTCAGGACAGACAGACAAACAGATGAATGCAGAATTTTGTTTCTAACATCTTATATATTCTCAGTCCCATGTGAGATGATTACTTATTCTTGTTCATCTTTAATCTTTCTTCCTCGTTTGGGGCCAGGCTCACAACTCAGTTGGATTGTCATCTGTTCGGAACTTCGAATAAGTTAGCAACTTGTTCTGAGATCTTTCCATGTTACATAATTTTGTTTATTCTATTTAAAAACTAATATTTATATATTTATACATAATGATTTATTTATTTTATTAGATTAATTTTTAAAGTAGTTTATAGCGAGATTTTTGGGTTTTAATGGGTTAATATTATATATTAGGGTAGTTTGGTAAAATTACATTTCGAATATACTTTATTTGAAAATCACGTCTTGCAATTAGCATAAAGGGGGTCGTCTTCTTCTTCTGAAGTAGAGAGATCGAGTGCTGTACGAGAATAAAGAAGTACGTCTGCCTGCTAAAACCCTAAAACTGCAGGCATAAAGGGCTCTCCGCCTTGCCTTCCATACGTATCCGCTAAACTTTTTCTCGATCGGTGCGCTTCATTTTCTCCTTCTCGGCCTCTTCGGTTGCTGGGAACACGGTCGTCTTCAAAGCCTCTCGATTCCTCTTTTCATAGTTCTTAATCGTCTGATTGCTATCGGTTGCGGATGGGGCGAGGGAGGGTTGAGGTGAGGAGAATAGAGAACAAGATCAATAGGCAGGTGACCTTCTCCAAGAGGAAGGCCGGGCTGCTGAAGAAGGCCTACGAGCTCTCTGTTCTCTGCGACGTCGAACTCGCCCTCATCATCTTCTCCAGCCGCGGCAAGCTCTTCGACTTCTCCACAACTTCCAGGTTTTTGTAATTCAATTTCCACATCTAGGTTTTTTTATATATTTAGTTTTCGATGCCTAATTCCGTTACTATCGCGTTTTTTTTTCTTTTCTTTTCAAATCTCTGATTCACCATCTCGAATATATCCGTCTTTCAGGATCGTCTTGAACTGTATCTTTATTTCGTTGCATTGATTCGTGGTGGTGATAAATAGGGTTGGGTGTTTGTTCTTGATAGAACAAGAAAGATAAATTAAAAAAGAAAAGATATAAAGGAGACACCGATGCTATTAAAGCTTAATTAAAAACACTTTTTTTCATATTGCATCTGTTTCATTCTGGTTATCATTTTTTTTACATTCTCAATTTTAATTTTGAAACAGTAAAGAAATATGGTAAAAACATCAATATGTAATCAAATTCTAAGCATTCATATAAACCAATATTCAAAAGCTCAATTTTTTAAATCACAATCATGTTTTATTATATAGAAAGAAAAACTCTCAGATGACCTACAAGATAACTCACATAAGTTTTGACTAAAAATTAACCCTCTAAACTGTGAACCATCCTATTTCGCATGCAATTCCATTATGATCTTCTTAGGCTTATGAGTTATGAAGGGGGGGACATCATAATTAAGCACTTTTACATTTGTTACTCAGATCATATTTATTTGTTGTTAAGTTTTCATATATGCATTCGTTTTATAGACAGTGTGTTACCGATTTAATCTGTTTATTTATTCTTTTTCTGTCTAATGTATATTCATTCTGTAGATTACATAGGTATATGTTCTGTTCATTTTGTGCATTAGTGCATCTGCTTTTTATTTAAGCCATCTACATACTTCTACCCGTGCATTTTATCACAAAAGATTTTCTCCCTTAATTATAAATTCTTTAACATTCTGGTTACTGTTTTTCACTTTGAATCAGTTTGCTTAAAATAATTGAGCGGTATCGAAGGTGTAGCCATAATAATAATCCTTCAGAATTCTTGGTCTCATCAAATAATGAGATACAGGTAAATTAATTAACTCCACCCCCTCTTTTGTAATATTATGCTTTCATATGCATTCCCTTTATTAGTGACTCTTAATTTATATTCCCTGTATCATACATTGATTGTTGTTTCTTAAAAAAAAACAGGATAATTATCAAGAATTCTTGAGGCTGAAAACTCGAGTTGAATTTCTACAACGTTCTCAAAGGTCTTGATTTCTTTAAATTTCAATTTAATTTTCCTTCACAAATTTAATATTTTCTTGTTTATGAAGATTTAGTGTAGTATTCATATTGCTGGAGAAACGTTTCATTAGATATTTACGATTATCTGCTATTTAATTACCCATGTCAATATTCAGAAACTTGCTTGGTGAAGATCTACATTCCCTAAACGATAAAGAGCTTGATCAACTTGAGAATCAAATTGAAGTAACTTTAAATCATATCAGATCAGCAAAGGTTTGTCTGCGTGCATATATAAATTTGGTATTGCTGAATTAGATACATTAGGACAAATATAAATAGAAATTTCTCATTTTAATTATATTTAATGTGTAACTTCACTGTTTTTCTTGCCTTGCAGAGCCAAGTAATTACTAATCAGATATCTGAGCTTAAATGTAAGGTATTTTACAGTCCAGATTAATTTTGCTTACATTTAATCTCCTTGTATTTAATCAAGATACATATACTGTGTGACCTCACCACTTCTCAATGTATGCAGGAAAACATGTTGCAAGAATCTAACATAACCCTGAGAAAGAAGGTAGTACATGAAGTTGCTGATTCCAAAATATTTGTTATCCGTTTATCAATAATTTTGTTCATGACTTTACTGAATGCATCAGATGCTAAAAATTTGATTAAATATCACTTACTCCGAAAGTCCTATTTATATGAAAAAAACAGAAGAATATGAAAATTAAAGGCATACCTTAATTTCTGTCTACATTTAATGTCAAAAAGAGAGGTTCCTGTTTCTTTTCCTTTTTTATTTTTTTTGTCAGTTGCAAGAAATAGTTGCGGATGATTTCCGCAATAGCTCAATGCAAGAGAGTGACAACAACAATATCGAAGCTGATCAATTGGCGTTTCAACCTCTCGAAGGTGATCCTCCCGTGGAAATTGGGTAATGCTCAATAATTAGTGAGAATTTTATACCTTAATCCTCCCTTCTGAAATCATAAATTCAAAATTTTGAGTACTTAAGTTCCACCTTTTAATGTTGATTATTCGTAGATCCAATCCCTCCATGGGCCTTCTGAATGGTGAATCTAATGAGATGGTGGAAGATGTTGACGAATTTGTCAGACAATGGATGTGAAGAT
>JBAMIB010079083.1:0-14812 GCA_037177415.1 Kaempferia rotunda
TAATAATAATTATTAAAATTAATAATTTTATAGTACATGATTCCTAATATTTATAATATTATATTTCTAGTTACAAGAATATAAAAATTTATATATTTCTTTTTAATTTGATGGAAATAATTTAGTAGATATACTCATATTTAAAGATAATACAAAACCATAAACAATTAAGATAAAATAATTTTACAAACCAAATATTAATTTATAATATTTAGAAATATTTTAATTATAAATCTAATATTATAATATATTAAAAAATATATATATTAAAAAAAATAAAATATACACTTGCACCAAAATGGTGCTAAGTGAATAGTACAGCACCAGATTGGTGCTGCACTATTCATTTGCACCATTTTAGTGTAAAATATAGTGTATTCATTGGAGAAGAAATAATGTCTAAATGATATTAAAATGGTGCAATAGGGCACCGGTTGAAGAAAGTCTTAAGACCCTGAAAGAACCATCTCGATGACAACACGCAGAATTTTTAGTCCGAGAGGGGAGTGAGTGACCGTGGTAATAAAGTAAAAATAAATAAAGTTGGAATACGACACATCAGTGGTCATATATAATCAGCTCGTGATCATAGGAGATAAATTTAAAAATTATAATTAATTAATAGAAAGAAAAAAAAAATCCCTTCGAGATTCAAATTATTACTATATTATAGTTGTTTTATACTAATCAACTCAATCCTGTTGAAAAGTGAGTGACCACGGACGCACGGAGCCTATCAAACCAGAGAGAACTTTTGTAGAAGATGATTATTGCATTCAATACCAATACGACAAATTTTCAACAAGCTCGTCAAGTCCACCGATAAACACAAAATAAATACATTTTCTTTTTTTTTTCAAATAAATATATAAAAAATTAAAATTAGGTATCAAACTTAAAAATCCATATAGTCGTCGACTCCGTTCTCAAACCCCCATTGTCCGCTCCTTTCACCTCCTTTCTAGCAGAAATCGCAGACATGGATACAGCCGGCGTCGCAACGATGGTCGGAAACTGGTTTGCGGGCTACATCATCGATAAGCTGGTCGATTTCGTCGCCTCCCATGTTTCCGACCACTGGGATCTGCTCACTGACGTGGAGGAGAAGCTCAAGGAGATACAAGATCGACTTCCTCTCATCCAAGCCGTGATCAATGCAGCAGAGGGCAGGCCGATCAGGGACCCAGCCTTGGTCAACTGGCTGCGTCAACTCAAAGAGGCGGCCTACGAAGCGGACGACCTACTGGACGAGATAGAGTACAGACAACTGGAGGATCAGGTACAAGACAGGGGGAAGGTCAGTGCTTTAGCCGCATCGACTCTCAGATTTTTCAAGAACCTATTTGTTTCGGATGATGAACTCAAGCGGTTGAAGAATCTGCTGGGGGATGTGGACAAAATTTACTCCGAATTCGACCGCAAAAAAGTTGAGCTGGATGAGGACAAAGCAAAGCATGCCACATCAAGGGAGACGAGTTCCTTCACTGAGGAATGGGTGTTTGGGAGAAATAAAGAGACGGAAAAGATACTTGGGATGTTGTTGAGTTCAGGAAATGATGCTGATTTCCGCAACAAGGGAGCTGGCAGCAGCAGCCATGTGAGTCTTGGTGTGCTTCCAATTGTTGGCATTGGGGGAGTTGGGAAGACAACCCTAGCACAGATTATTTACACTAATCCAAGGGTTGCTGACTATTTTGAACTCAGAAAGTGGGTTTATGTATCTAATGATTTCAATGTGAAAAGGATTGCAAGAGAATTAGAAAGTCAAGTGGCATCGGATTCTCGCCCTTATCATATTAGTTTAGATGAACAGCTAACTAATCTCAGTCGTGCTACTGCAAGGAAACGATTTTTGTTTGTACTTGATGACGTATGGGATGAAACTGGAACAAAGTGGATGGAGCTTAGAAGTGCCTTGACCAATGGGAAAAAAGGAAGCGCTGTTCTGATAACAACTCAAAGTCCATTCGTTGCTGAAGTTATGGGAACGATGGACAAAATCAAGTTAGACCCTTTAGAGGAAAGTGATTATTGGAGACTCTTTAAGCATTGTTCATTTGGTTCAAGAGTGATTGATTCATTTTTAAAAAGAAAGTTGAAAGTTATTGGTCAACAAATCGTAAATAAGCTAAATGGTTTGCCATTAGCAGGGAAGGTATTAGGAAGTTTGTTACATACAAGATTGGAAGAAGAGTATTGGAAAATGATCCTAGAAAGTGAATGGTGGGAAAATGATTTTGTCTTGGAACATATCCTTCCATCTCTAGGTCTGAGTTACCAACACCTCAGCTCAAATGTGAAACAGTGCTTTGCTTTCACTGCCATGTTCCCAAAGGCCCACAAATTTGATAAAGAACAGTTAGTTCAGATGTGGATAGCTCAAGGTTTTGTCAGGCCAGGAACTCAGCCTGGAAGGATGACACTGGAGGACATTGGGAATCAGATTTTTGATGAGCTAACTAGCAGATACTTCTTCCTACCTACTTTAGAAGAAAGATATGTGATTCATGATCTGATAAGAGAGTTGGCAGTGTACATTTCAAGGGACGAGTGCTTTGTGATTGATGATAAACCTTCCAAAATTCCACCAACTGCTCGTCACTTGACAGTAATGAAGACAGCTAAACTTGACACACTGGCAGAATTATCAAAGCTTCATAAAATGCGAACACTTGTATTCTATCGTGATTATCATTCTGAAGATTTTTTGTCCTTGGGAGAAAATGGTTCTAGAAAATTTTGTGAATCACTGGAAGGACTCTTGAAAAATCTAAAGAGTTTAAGAATATTGGATTTATCCTACATGCGCATAGACATAAAGAAGCTACCAAGTGCTACCTGTGATCTTTTACATCTCCGATATTTGGACATTTCCGGCACTAAGATTCATCGGCTTCCTGGATCATTCTCTAAGATTTACCATTTGCAAGTGCTGAATTTAAACCATTGTTTCTTTAAAAACCTACCAACAGGAATGAATAGGCTTATCAAAATGCGACATTTACATGCTGATGCAGATACAATTTCTCTAGTAGATGGGATTGGGAGATTGACTGACCTTCAAGAACTATATGAATTCCGTGTTACCAGGAAGAGGGGGCGCCAGATAGAAGAGCTCAAGGAATTACGAAATATTCGAAGGCAATTAGTCATTCAGAATGTTGAGTGTGTTGAATCTCAGGTGGAGGCCATGGAGGCAAAACTGAATGATAAAGAATACATTGATCATCTTGTGTTCAATTACACAACAAGTAGAAGGAGCCAGGGAGATATTGAGAAGGATATAATGGATGGCCTTGAACCTCATGACAATCTAAAGAGCCTTAAGATTGAGCACTATGGAGGTTTGAATTCCCCATGTTGGTTGGAGAAGAATCATCTTACAAATTTGGAATCCATTCATCTCAATCAGTGTGGTAGGTGGGAAAATCTTCCACCATTTGGCCATCTCCCGTTTCTAAGGGACATATCTGTTGGGAACCTTCCAGTAAGAAGAATTGGTGCTAACTTTTATGGGGATGCTGATCAGGTCTTCCCTTCACTGCAAGAACTAACATTTCATAACTTGTATGAATGGGAGGAGTTGTCTGAATCAGACAGTAGGCCAATTTTTCCTTGCCTTAGCAAAATGAAAATCGAAAATTGCTTTAAGCTAAGAAGAATCCCTGTTTTCCCTTTGATATCAATGAAACGACTTGAGATTTGTAATTCTGGTGATATTGGCAAAGCCTTACCTGAGTATCTGCTAATTTTAAGGTCTCTAACATTTCTGGAGTTGATAACTTGTGCACAAAGAGCATCTGTGTCTCTATCCAACCTTAAATTCCTTGAGTACTTGAAACTGGTTGAATGCCCTGCGTTGAGCTTAATTGGTGGATTACATTCTCTTACAAATCTGAAAGACATAATTATTGAGAAATGCCCAAGGCTAATTGAACCTGCACAGATGCCAGCGCAACCATATGTTGAACAGGATTTGACATCTCTATGCACCGTTTGCATCGATGATAATGTTCTCAAACATGTTTGGGCAATACTAGGAAAGACCCCATGTATTCAGGTGCTCAGAATCCAACATTGTAATGATCTTTCTCAATTCAACCCTAAGCAAGAAGAGTGGTTTCAGCAACTGAGTGCCCTAAATCTCCTCGAGTTCCAGGACTGTCCAAAACTGCGAAAGCTTCCTTCTTCCTTAAGAACTGCCTCCTCCATCAAAATTTTAAGCATTCACCATTGCCCAAATATTGAGTCACTGCCAGATGATGGCTTGCCATTCCTGCTTCAAAAATTCGAAATGTTCGGATGCACTAAATTGACAGACCGGTGCAGGAAGGATGATGGGGCAGACTGGTCACTGATTTCAAATATCCCCAACATTAATATTGATGGTGATTTAATACAGATACCGGGGTTTGTTTAGGTATGTTTTGTTGTTATGCATTTCTTTGAAGCTCTTAGCGCAATCTGCTACATTATCCATATATTTTACTCTAAATTTTAGATAGGGTAGTTAAGAAACTTTTACATCAGCTATCCTATCCATTTCTTAAATTTAAATTTTATAAATCATGATTCTTTAAATTTAGGGATTGAAACTTTATAGAAATAAAATAATTTTTTTTTTCAATCTCTCCCATTCCACTCAGAGAAATTGATGTAAATGTTATTAGGTACTTATTTTTAATTTTATTAAATAGTTTATTATACCCATTTAGCTGCTGTAACAATATAATTAATAAAATTAGTTTAAAGTTAATCACGTAAGGTAAACGAAAAAAATAACATTGTAATTAAGTTTTGGAATAATGAAATAATAAATGGTTTAGGTATTTATCATAAAGCATTATATATATATATAAATAAATGACTAGTACATATATTAGTCGACTGAGAGTGAATAGAATGTTTCTGTTAGCTCAAGTCTCGTGGAGCAGTCGACTGGTATCAAGCCGGGGTGTAACCGTCGAATTTCACTGAGGAACTAATATTTTGCCCCAAGTGTTATCTCCGGGTAATGCTGTAATGGCTAGACCCTTCAATGGATAACCAAGAGATATGAGGTTCGAGTCTCAGTTGCGGCGTATTATAGAGAATTTTTCCCTATAGTGAGAAGCGAACCTAAGCATGTTGGTCATTTAGATAGGTCTCTATGAGCGCTCTCCAATTTATCATAGTGACCGATGAGAAACTTATGTGAGACTAAAGTGGTAAAAGCTAAATACCTAGATAAAAAAAACAACAAAGGAAACAAGTCATCATCGATCACTTGTTCAATTGAACTAGATAAGTTCAACAAAGAAAAGAGGGCGGTCATCCACTTGCAGCTTCTCCATGTTAGATTTTATTATCCTTATTAGATGACTTTATTTGTAAGTTGAACATGTGAATACAATCCAACATTTTAAAGTGATCTAACTTATACTTATTGTTTTCAGGTTATTAGATACGGGTTTAATGTATAGAATCCTTTAGCCAATCCGTTATTATCTATGTGCTAATAACGGATTGGATTCCTATATAAAGAGGAGATCCCTAGCTAAGGGTTTAATCATCAAATCTTGATCTAGTTTCTTGTTCCCGCTAACAAGAAGCTTTTCGGCGCCATCATCCCTTAAGCCCCCTAGAAGACCTTCCTTTTCATTTTCGTTGCATTTTCTTCTATAGGGATTGAGCCAACAACGCTAAGGACAAGGATAATGACTCTTCAATCAGATTTCTTGTTGTTTTATTTATGCTTATTTGTTATGTCATGTTTTTGATGAAACTAGATCTTCTCGTTCTTATTTTTTCTATTTGAATTCTCATTTAGATTGTCTAGATTTCATGCGACTTAGGTTTTACGAGAATCGAACATGTGGTATCAGAGCCAAGACTTTGTTTCGTCATTTTCATTAGCAATAAAGTTTTAAGTTTTCATCGATTTATTATTTGTATGTTAGATTAAGTTTTCCTAGAATAATATAAGTTTTGATCAATGAAAATCATATAAGAGAAAATTAGGATAGACTTGTTTTTTCAATTTTTTTCGTATTTCTATGAAGAACACGAAGAATGATGGAAACCGTCACAATTTAATCTAATTTTAGGTAAAATTATGATGGTTCAATCGATTATTATGGTCGAGCAATTGATTGTCGAGTCTAAAAGAGTAAACAAAAATGATTGAAATTTTTTTCCAATCGATTAACAGCCTTAAACTTGTGACAGAATCTGTTTTTAATAGATTTTTTTTTCTTCTTCAATTAGAAGATTTCTTCTAAACAGAGTACTGTTTCATCATGAAACAGTGCACGACGAAAAAATGTTTCAACGTTATTGCACTGTTTCAACATGAAACAATGCAACTAAGAATAAAAAACACTGTTTCTTTGAAACAGTAACGAAACGAAAAAAAAACTATTTCTTTGAAATAAGGAAAATATAAAAAAAAAATACCGTTTCCTTGAAAGATTAATTTTTTTCCGTTTAAACAGTATGCATGTATTAACGAAAACATATATTGTTTCAATATTAAAAGTTAGAAAAATGGAATATATATATAATACATAAATAATTAAAGGAATAAATAGCATTACATTATACCATTTAATTATAGAACTTAAGGAAGGTTTTGTTTCTTAAGGGAGGGTTTTATATGTAATCATGTAGTCACATACAATTAGACTTTCAGATCGATTGGGATAATTGATTGGATCATACCAATCGATCGTCATAAGGTATCAATCGATTAATAAACCTAATTTCAAATTGTTAAGACTGAATAAGTAATTATCTGTTCGGTTAAAGTCCTAGTATGTTCGTTGGACCGAGGGATAAGAAGTCCTAGTAGGTCAGTTAGACCTAGAGGCAGGAAGCCCTGGTAGGTCAAGAATCGGACGTCAAACATATAGGTTTTCCGCTTGAGAGGGCTTGCGGTCTTTTGTTTGAGAGAGAAATTGTTGTGTTAAAGGTAGCCAATATAGTTTCACATTGAAAATACATGTAAAATATCATGAGTTTATAAGAGCAAGATATCTCCATTGATATGAGGTTTTTTGGTAGAGTCCAAGAGAAAAACCACGAATGCTTAGGTATAAAGTGGACAATATCATATCATTATGGAGATATCTAACTCTTTTGGACCCAAGCTGCATAAGAAGTGCGTCGGCTACCTGCTCTCCTTCACCTCGCCTTGTGACATCTGCAGGTTGTCACTAGTCTCCAAGCCATCTTGGGGGAGTCCTTAGCTTCCTGCCTTCGAGATCAGATCTCCTGGTCCACAGATTTATGGACCAGGGGATGGTCCATATCGATTTTACAGTCAGATTGAGGTCGTAATCCGATTGTAATTGATTGCGGTCCATCGACGGGTTCGCCCGCCCATCTAGATTGTAGTTTGGATCGTGGCGAGCTGCCGGAGGCCCCCCCCCCGGGGCGACCAGTAGCCCGGCCACCTTCCCACATCTGACGACCTCCGGCCGCCCGTTACTATCCAAATTATAACCTAGATGGGCGGGTGAACCCATTGATGAATTGCAATCAACTGTGGCCGGATTGCAACCTCAATCCGATCGCAAAATCGATGGATCATCCCCTGATCCACAAATTTGTGGACCAGAGAATCTAGTCTGCCTGCCTCCAGACGTCGAGATACTACTATGCGCCACACATTGCATGCAGTGGATTACTCCTCCAGGAAGGAGCTGTACTTCCGCCTCTGCCAACCCCTCCTTGTCGACGAAGGCAAGCTGGTAGGCAAATTCAGATCAATTGTCATGTTCACAATATATCACGGCGCTGATAATTCTGAATTTGATTGCACAAGTAGCGCTGCAATTGACTTGTTGTTCAATGTACATAGCTTCCAATTGGAAAAGTCAACAGGAAAGAAGATGTACATGCTATCTCCGGAAATCGTGCATATCCAATGGATCACTCTTCCTCGACATTGGAGATGGTAAATCCTAGTTTTTTTAAAATATATATAGAGAGAGAGTTTTTTTTACCCTGCACACCAGCTCCGTACGCGATCATGGACTACCTTCACAAGTCCGGGCGTCCCCTTTTTTTTTGGGGTCCGGGCGCTATATATATATATATATATTATCTTCTATTTAAGAAAAAACATTGTCACCCAGTAACTTAGTTTACTTGATGAAAAATTGACATGGTGCAGATCTGGCATACTCACCAAATCATTATCATGGTTTTCATGAGTTCCTTCTTTTCAATTGTTCAACAAGTATGAATTTTCAACACTTGTGTTATGCCCGTTTGCCCTGCTCGCCATCTTGATACTTAAAGCTTTGTGCTTATTCCTTTCCATCTTACTACTGTATATATATAGTTGATTGTTTACTATGAGTTTATTCAGGTTTAGTAAGCAAGCAGAGCTTTTATCTGTGATCCTGTCCGAAAACTGTGTTACAGATGGAAAGCCTTGGAAGGTGGTGGATTGATGAGGTGGCGGAAGTGGTAGGAGATTTGGCAGAAATATGAGGTGGGGTTAAAAGGGGGATGAAGATGGGAAGATTGGTGGATGAATAATGTGAATCCTCAGTTGATTAGGATGGGGATTTGGTATGTGGATGATGTGGAGCTAAGGTGTGGAAAGTAACTGAAGATGAGGAAAGAGAGAGAAAAGAAACTTACCTCCTTCGCACGCATTCCGTGGGGGGAGAGAGATAATAAGAACAACACAGCACTTGCACACACAAAAGCGACGACATTAGCACCAGAAACTAGAAAAAATCTCCTTAGCTTGGGTACTCTGATGCTCAAGTCAGAAACCTTGATGCAAAAGATGCAAATGCCGAAAGCCGAAGGTGCAGAAAGAAGCAGATCAACAATGCTCTTAGCCGTCAGTAATCCAAAAAGACCAAAAGCTCTTTATCTATGAGTGTGCGTACATTTTTATATTGTTTGTTAGGCCTCGATTGTATCGAGGGGAAAAAGAATATTCCTGTCAAAGAGTATCAGGTGTCAAGGAGACAAGAAAAACCAAATGTACGTCATAGGAAACTTCTAGACGCTAAGCTGGTAGCATATTTTCTGACAAGTGGTTACAATTCTCTAACAATGCTGCTTCCTGTAAATGTGTTCGATCAGTATATGTGTCGTTCGGGTCTATGCTAGGTGTGAAGATGATGAGATTCAAAGGCTAGAACGATTCATTGGCGGACCTCTTATGTGATAAAAGAAATGATTCCGAAATGCCAGGTTAGGCTAGGGACCAACCAGCTATATGTTTGGGAACAATGAGTGTGAATGAGGTACTGAGACCCAAAAGACTGATTGGCTTTGGCGTCAATTGGTTACCAAGTCGAGGAGTATGGTCATCAATAAGTTGGGGACCTGAGCCCCCATAAGGGCCGACCGGATTGCGACCGCTCGGTCATCTATTTGGGAAAACTAGTTAGCGAGAGAACTAACCAATTGTACGATGAAGGATTATGCGTTTAAAGAAAAGGCTCAACAGTTTAGAATATCTGACCAGCCCAAAGTTTGATCGGATATTAGTTTAAGAAATCCGACCGATCTAAAACCAGTTGGGCGACATTTTATGAAATCATTTGTGAATTGATAATGATCAGAGTAGATGTACCCACCATTTACTGAACATGTTGAAAGCTAGATCAGAATTCATATATTGAATTCAAGATTAGACATTAGGTATGTCTAGATCAAAATCTGTACGATATTAAATTTTGAGAAAAACATACACTCTTTTTGTAAAGAGAAAAACATCGTAGTATGTGATTCATACCACATGTGTTATAGCGATAATAAAGGTAGTAGGAGAATGGATCTCTGCTTCTCTACTATGTGAGACCCTTGAAATTATAAGTTAATCTTAGTTTTAGCTTAAGTGACTATTTAACTATCTACTTGAAGTTTTAATCAGTGTTTGTTATTTTAGCATATAACATATTGACTATGGATAATTCAGTCTATTGAGCATAACTAGGAAAGCGACTGATTAGAATGAATAAATTCTAGCTAAAAAGGAAGATTAAGATAGATTTACATTTTTTGCATTTATTCACTAGTTGACCATTTTTTTTTTGTTGAATACATAAAATGTGATTGTGAATAATTATATTAATTGAAGATATGGAACATGTTCTTGACATAATTGTCATTATGCGGAATTAGAGATGTTCATATTGATGTAAATGATTTAATCTAGTATAAAGACAAGATATGAATGTCTCTGATTCATTTGGATGAGTGGCTAAGTAAAGTGTAACAACTTTATTAGCATTGATCGCTCAAAGAGCGGTTATGTAAGGTGTAACAATCTTCTTAGCATCAATCGCTCAGTATGTTTGCTGTCACATAAATCATTTTCCCTAATATATGAAATGGATGTTCTTGTATAGTCTTTGTGACTTGATTCTTGTATAATCTTTGTGACTTCATTCTAATTAGTCTTTGCGTCTAATTAGACTTGGTGACTTGACCTGGACGAGTTGAAGATGTTGATAATGATGACGTGGGTTGCCCACGATGGTCACGTTGCCCACTTTTAATTGGGACAAATTACTATTCTATCACTCATTGCATTCCCATTATATAAACGTCCAAGCAATTCCAAAGGGACTAAGAAAAAGAAAGAAGAACATCCGAAAGGCTGAAGCGGGATTTAGTTTGTGGGTATGTTGAGGAAGTTTGTTGTGATCTTCTCACCGACAAGCAAGCAAGAAAATTGTTCTTCGTTTTCAGGAAATCGCTTCACTTTGGGAGATATATCATTGTAAGTTTTTACAGTTTTATTTTAGGATTCATTTCGTGCCAAAAAACCAACAGACCCTTCTCATTTACTCGCTCTTCTTTATAATTAGCAGCAATCTCAGATTGCTTAGATACTATGTGTGCAGAAACTAAAGCTTGATTGTCATATATTAACAAACGCTTAAGTTGGTCCAAAGAAAATGCTAAGATCATGCATGAACATGTGTAGATCATTATAAAAATTCATTTTCTCCAACAGCATTCTCATAGTAATTGCAGCGAATCATTAATTTGCAAAACTCTCAATAATATGTTTAATTTACAGTACAGAGTGGATTCAAATAGGAAGCAAAATTCATAGCATGAAAGAAGGCCCAGTAAAGTTGGGGGCTGTTTGCGGAAGGTAAAACTACTCAGATCAGGACCAATCAATTTGAGCTGAGTTTTCAAAGGTTGCGTTAGACATATTAAATTTGATGACGGCTAAAGGTATACAAGGGCAACCAAAGCAAGCATGCGCAGGTGCAATTAATTATCATGTAAATAAAGATACAGTTACTTTGCATTTGCTATTAACTTTGTTTAATATTTGGGATGCTTAACTGGTGTCGTGAATGCATACTCTGTAAAACATGGAGTATTATGTTTCTGGTGTTGCCGTATCACAAGATTAGCATAACAGATTTGGCCCAACTCAACAATGAAATCAATGGAATGAGATGTGAGAAGAAGAGTGGAATAGAAACAGGGGCTTTGCCTTTTCACTCACATCAGTCACCTGATCAGCCTTGTCAACTCTTTTTCCTCACATCAATCGCCTGATCAGCCTTATCAGCTCCCGATATGTCGACCCAAAGTATGTCGAGGATCATGATCTCCACTTGCTCATGATCTATTCCCCACCTCTCCAAAGCAGACAGGACCATGATCCCTACTCACCTATGATTTCTTCCTCACTTCTCCCTTATGCCTACGGATACTTCACCCTTGTATAGGACCGGGTATAAACTCCGTGGAAGGGACTCTCTCTCTCTTGTGGAACCGCCACATTAGCGACCCCCTAGAGCCGGTCCCACGGTTATCGAGGGAGGTAAATGTAGGTACACAAGCGTCAAGCGCATGGCGGGGTTTAGCCCAGGTCGTCAGTTCCTGGGAATCGACCCCTGGCGGTTTGCCAGCGGATACCATGCACCCACCGCTTGTGCTACGGGGTCTCTCTCTCTCATGCTTTCTCATTATGTTGTCCCTTTGTTATCGAAATACCACGATGACTTAGGTATCAGAGTGGTTTGGCCAGGCAACTTCCAACGAACCCTTTTAATGTTTGTTATTCTCCATAGATTTGACTATGATTCGGCTCTGCATGAGAAGGCAGCACGGAGAAGGCTTTGACGTCATTGTTCGTGGGATGGTTTTCTAACACTGCATCACCATGGTCAAATTTCTGCACCATAACAATATGCATTAACTAAATAAATTTACCGGATATACAAGTGATCACAAGACCCTGTTGGAACTTAGCTTCAAAATTGACTAGATATCTCATACCCCTCCCTTTGCGAAGGATGAGTCTTCCACTGTAGCCAAAGAGCAACCTCAGCTTTCTCTTTATTTGTCATGCAAACAAATATGTGAAACAGTCATTGTTTTTCAAAACTAGAGATTTATTACGTTCTACGATACACGAAAAGAAAAGACAACAGCATAATCTAATTTAAAAAAAACAGCATGATCAGTCAAATCCAGCTTGCTCAAACATTTTAAACAAAAAAACATAAGATTAGCTCTTTGATCTCGTCGTTGGTGTGGTGGCTGCCCTATCCAAAGTTGTCCCTCAATCTGCATCTCTCACATCGTACCTGGCACTTGCTCTCATCAGCTCCTCAATCTTAGGCATGTCACCTTCAGAGGCAGCTAACTTCAACAAGATATCCACAGGATGAATGTCTAGGTTTAGCAGTGCTTGTATTTTCTCATAGGATCCCTCAGCATCAGCCATTCTCATGTCGTTGAAGTACTGCATATATGCAAAGGTAAAAAGAGACGT
The DNA here is from genome assembly GCA_037177415.1 of Kaempferia rotunda. Taxonomy (NCBI): domain Eukaryota; kingdom Viridiplantae; phylum Streptophyta; class Magnoliopsida; order Zingiberales; family Zingiberaceae; genus Kaempferia; species Kaempferia rotunda. The sequence goes on from JBAMIB010079083.1 coordinate 12,761, forward strand.
CTTTATCAATCCAATTGATATTTCCAAATCATGATCTACGTCTAAAAATCTCATATTTGACCTATGGATCAAGTCTGAAATAACGGAAAGTAAACCACTAAAATAGGGTTAGGAGTTTACCTTTTTAGGATCATCATAAAAAGAATGGTTGATTCTGAAGTTTAGACTTGCGTGAATACGTACGTAAACTGTGATATATGTCAGGCATTTTGTACGGTGATTCCCACAAATAGGATTATAAATGAATTAAATATTCATAAATAAATTTGATATTTAGTTGAATAAGAATTTATTTATGTTAATTCAATATATACAAGATCAAATAAATAAATAAATTAACTTAAACAGCTCATAAAACTAAATAAACAAACAAAATATATATATATATATATATATATAATATTTGTGAATAATGTTTACGAACCATGTTCATTAATAAAACTTTTATCAACACTAGTCATTACACACAAGTTGCATGTGCAATATAATACATAAATACGATAAATGGTAATAATGCGGTAAGCCCATGTAGTAGTACAATGCAAAGAGGCTCGAGAACCAGAGAGCAAACTACTATAACAGACTCTCCGTCATAAAAAAAATTAATTTAATTTTTTATATCAGATATTAAACTGATAAGAACCAATACTACACTTAATCTTGCCCAAAAGACCGAGGAAGGTGAGTTTTCTAATGTTACCGACCTAAGATATTTATAGAAACATCTTTACTTGCGGTGTTGTTAATTCTAAGATGTGGAACTAAAGAGACCATAGTAATGAGAAAAATTTTCAATAATACGCATGAGTCTCAAACTCTAGATTAATAATTGATTAATGAAAAAATAAATTCAATAATACCCGCAGCTGAGGGATATTAACATAATTTCATCATAGGCTTCACCAAATTAATTAAAAATTAGTTATTATTGAGGTCAGATTCTTAATAATATAGTAAGATACTAAATAAATAAAATGATAAGATGCTTATTATAAACAAACTTCAATTTGATCAAATATATTGAAAACAGTGATTTATGAACATGAATTAGATTTTACGAACACATTTGTGTTTAAAAAATCACTGCTTTCAATATATTAGATCAAATTAAAGTTTGAGAATATGGATATAATCAGAAGAACTAATCGAACACATATGAGTTTGCTTCGTATCAATCTGAGATCATTTGGTCTATCAGTCGATTTTTTCCAAAACTGGTTGATGGACCAAACGATCTCGGATTGACATGAAACTAGCTCCTATGTGTTCGTCTAATTTTTTTTATTGTATTCATTTGCTCAAATATCAATTTGACTTAATATATTGAGAGTGGTGATTTTTTGAGCATAAATTAGATTTTTTGAAGACATTTGTGTTCAAAAAATCATTGCTCTCAATATATTAGGTCAAATTGATATTTGAGAGCATAGATATAATCAAGAAAACTAACCGAATACGTAATTCTTATTTCATGTCAATTCAAAGGCGTTTAGTCTGTTAGTTAAATTTATCCAAAATCGACTTTGATATAAAAGTAAATCAGTCAACTAATTTTTATTATCAATCAACTAATTTGCTCGAAATTTTGGCAGAGTGAGATATCAATTTGGCTAGTGTTGAAAATCCAATTGATTTTTAAATAAAAATAAATTCAACTAATTAATTTTTTTATCAGTTAATTGATTAGGGATAAAATAAAAAATAATACATAATTTGATATTTTAAAACTGTTCTATACAATTTAGAAACTTCAAAACTTTACCAAAACAATTCGGTAAAAAATTGGGACTTGTATAGGGGAATCCTATGAAAAAAAAAAACATTTCCGAACTTTCACATAAACCTTTCAGAACCGTTCATTTAAAAAGTTAAAAGATTAAGCGGCTTTTTATCAAATCACGCACGTGGAGATCTGAATTTACCAAATCACGCACTCATGTTTCTAATTTACCAAAGGGCGCATTTGACTTTATGTAATTCCGCTTTTACCCCTCCCGCCAACTGCCAAAACTCGAGCACAAATATCAAAGCATCCGAACCACAAATGCATTT